>JAABKJ010008137.1:0-11526 GCA_011634705.1 Andricus grossulariae | reverse complement strand
AATCCACTTTGGACTTCCCATATCTTTTCTTCTGTAATTTCCATTACCCTACGAATAAGTATTTTTGAATATATTTTGCTTGCGGTACTTAGTAAGCTGATACCTCTATAATTATTGCAGTTGTTTTTATCTCCCTTCCTTTTGTAACTAAAATTTTACCGCTTTATTATTAGAATGGTATTTAGTAACAAAATTGTCTTATAAATTAAAAATATATAGATAATTCGCAAAGTTATGAAAAGTTATTTAATCTTTTATGGATCATGGGTAGAAAAAACTTATACACTGTAGTGTTTGTTTAAATAATTTTTTTATAACAATTAGCTACAATTTTTAACACAATTTTTATGTTTCTTCAATTTAAAACTTATCATTCTGTATCGCCTACATGCAAAATATTTAATTTTTTCAGGAAAATTTAAGAATAATAGCCTCTGGTAAATGTTATTTCCAAAATAACTCATAACTCTCTTCACTTAATTGTTTATAAAACCCTATGGAAATGATT
This sequence comes from Andricus grossulariae, assembly GCA_011634705.1. Classification (NCBI taxonomy): domain Eukaryota; kingdom Metazoa; phylum Arthropoda; class Insecta; order Hymenoptera; family Cynipidae; genus Andricus; species Andricus grossulariae. The sequence goes on along the minus strand of JAABKJ010008137.1, from coordinate 11,018 downwards.
AAACTTCGATTTTTGGGTCCTATTTTATCAAAAGATGATATTAATCGATAACAAATTAAAAAATCTATCACATATAATCATAGCAACTTAAAATGCTAATATTTTTCTTTTCATGTTTGCAGAGAACGGCTCAATTTCACGAAGTGTCTAGACGTACCGCAAATAATTATTCTATTTCTTCTGGAAATGTTTGGTGTTTGAATAATGAAATTTAAAAACTTTAAAAAAGTTTAGTTTTTATGCAAAACTTTAAAAAATAAAATATTTGCGATATTTGAAGCATAAAAAAGGTTTCATTTGACGGCAGGGGAATTAAAAAAGGCTGCTAAGTTTACCGAAATTCAATTAGCGTGGACCAAATATTTTTGGCGTGCCCAGATACTTTGTTTTTAAAATATAAGCGTATGTATACTGCAATTTTCAACATATGAATAATTTATTTGCCATAATATAACAGATTTTTAAAAATAAAACTAAGATCGAAATTTGGAGAAAAAGAAAGCAAAAAAATTGTATTTGATTTAAACTGTAGGAAAATGATTGGTTAATTTTTATTATTTAAAATTTTTAAACAAATCTTAAAAAAAAATTGATTGGAGACAAAAATGATTCATACTAAAGTTGCAGATTTTTTAAAAATAAAGCTTGTTGGTTCTCTACTTTTTGTCTAAAATTACTATTTTTCCAAAATAAAGCGAGACAAGCCTGAAGGAGTGGACAATTTCTAATTTAAGAATTTAAAATTTATAATAAAATATTTTATTCTGCGAAGCATATTTTACAATACATTTTAATGGAAATAAAGATTTGAATGTAAATGTGAAATCCCTTTCAGGTATATTGTATAATAATATAATTATGTAATAATATAATTATATATGTGTAATAACATACTATTCATTCTGTCCACACTCAAGCTCCTATGCTTCGCACGCTTTTCATGTGTTTTTTGTCTCGAGGCTAAATTTTTAGACGAAGTAAGAAGATTTTATAACCAGGCATTGAAAATTGAATTTTTATTATTTTTTTAATGTTTCAAAATATTAAACAGTTCATTATCAACCTGAAAAAAACAGTGTTGATGTAAAAAAAACTTTAAATTGTGCAATTGAAACATTGGGATCATATATCAATCTTGTTATTTATTATTTTTTCTTAACTTTCAATGTAATATTGTTAAATTGTTCGAATTTTAGTTAAAGATTTCAAAAAATAAATCATTCAAATTCAAAAATATTTGATTGGAAAATTTCAAGAATGAACAATAATTCTGTAGGAAGCGTTAAAAATAAAACGTTTAAAATTGAAAAGTTAAAAATTGTGTCGTTTGAAATCAGAATATATAAAAATTAAACTATATGAAATACACTTTTAGAGTTCTGAATTTTAATGTTGAACGGAAATTTTTCAATTCCTCCCTTTCATAAGTTTTAATTTTGTGAATAACATCGAAATGGTTAAATTAAAAAATATATAATTACCAATTTGAAAATAGTTAATTTTTAAACGATTTAAAGTCACTTAAAATAATTACAATTTTTAAGTTTTTGAGTATCAAAAAGTTTTAATATCACAACTTTTTGCGCCTGAACTTGTTCAGTTTTAAATTAAATTCGGAATCTTTTAGGTTTCAATGCTCCGGAGAAGAAACTTGCTCATTTTTAATGTTTCCTATTTAAAATTACTTTTTATTTTGAACGCTTTTTTAATCATTCAATTTTAAAGGCTTATAGGTATTTGAAATGTTTTCTATTTTGGACGGTGTAAATCACGATAAAATAATATTTTTTGATATTAGAAAAATTTTTACCCGCGTAGAAATGGTATCAGGGACCCGAGCGGATGGCTCCAGTTGAAACCGGGCGCTGGCCGGGGATACTGGTCGGGATTTGGCCACAAACGTCAGACATGGCTGTCAATCATACTTTTGAAATAATAATTGATTTAGCATCCATAAGTACGCCTTTGATAATGTCACGGCTCTTAAAAAATGTGTAATTTCTACAAAAAAAAGTAACCTGACAAGTGTCCGGTCGGCTCCCGACCATGACATCTAACCAGGGTTGGCCCGGCCAGTATCCGGTCGGCTCCCGACTAGGTGATTTGACATAAATGTAGCCCGGTCAGTTCCCGACCGGTTCCTGACCATGAAACCCAACCAGGGGTAGCCCGACCGGGATCCGACTAGAAACCTTGTTGTATTAGGGCCAACCGGGGCAATTTTTGCACGGGATATGTTCAATTTTAATGTTAAATTATAATTTTTTTATATGTAATAACAATTTAGAATTCTATAATTTGAGAATTGTTCACTTTGAAATATTCGATTTACTTTTCAATATAAAATTCTCAAATTTTAATGACTTCGAATTAACTTCTTTCTAATGAAATTTTCATAATTTTAGTCCCACATTTTTCAATTTTGGGAGCTTCTGTTTACAATTTTTTAAATTTTAAACCCGTTTAATTTCAAATTATCCGATTTTAAACGCTTCAATTTAGTAATGATGGAATGGAACATTTTCAATTTATAATCGCTGAACATATTTTTTTTAAACTTGAAACGCTTTTAGTTCTCAATTATTAATGATGAATGATTGTTTGAAAAATGTCTAAAAAGTATATGTTCAATATTTTTTGAAAAGAAATCTTCAACATTTCGAGTTTGTGAATAACTTAACGATGTGTTTTAAAAATAAATAAAAGATATATCTTCAGCACATTCACCTCAAATATCGTATAGTAAACGATCACTTTAATTTTAGAAACTTGTAAAAGCATAAAACTTCTATTTATTTAAAATATTCCTTATTTGCAAAAATACTAATTAGATGTTTTTAAATTAAGTTCCATAAAGTACAGTTATTCTCTGCGGGTTTCACAGAACAAAAATTTACCATCTACATTTTTTCTCTCTCAAGAACGTCAAAGGTTACTAATGACTTTAGAAGTAGTGTGCCGCACATTGCTTTTTTCAACCAGAATGAAGTTGTTTTTTTAGATGTTCTCTTTTCCAACTGGAAAACTTCCTTAATAAAATTTGTTCTGGATTTAATGAAGTAGATATTTTTACAACTAAGTTTCAAACTTGTCAAAAGGATCATTTTGTGGAAAAGATACTGTGTAACAAGTGCTCAGACTATCCACAAGTGTGGCAGCATAAAGCGGTCATTATTAGAATCTCGTGCTTGCCAAGAGGACATAGGTTCTTCTACCACTGACTTGAATTTGTGAACTTCATGAAACACACACGTATTCTGTAACCGAAGTGGTTTCTCCATGTGGTTGCCAGTTGCAGCGAGGACATTCAGCCGAGTGCAGCTTCAGCCTAATTAAATGATAATTATTAATTTTGTGCATTGCTCGCGACAGTGAGAATTACTCGAATGAAGCAAAATGCTAGAAATTCGTGCCTGCTAAAAATTCGTTTCTCCCCTTTAATACTCAAACATGTTTGTTTATTTTATCCATCGTGATTTCAGTGCATAAAACAGTGATTTATAAGTGTTTTTCGGTAATTATAAATACTTAAATTCATGAAAAAAGCCATCAATGATGTTACATAATTATAGTTATATTTAAACTGTTTTAAAGTCTTGCAGGAAAATAACTAAACATTTGTTTAGTACAGTTTTTTGTATAGTCACTACAATGATAACATGTCTCATTCTCTTTACATAAAAAATGATTCGGTCAAAATTGATTTTCTATTTAATAATTATCTGGTTATTGATAATAAATACTGGAAGTCAGGCAGATTTCTCAGATTCAAGTTTTCAAGAGATCGTTTACCCAATTGTCATATCTCGAGAGGAAGTTCGAAGAAGAAGATCAGTTCTTGACATTGATGATTCGGATTCGATATACATATCAATAAGTAATTGGACTTTGAAAACAAAAATGAACAAGGGTTTAATTATTCCACCAGAATTTGCAATTGAGTGGATTCACTCTAATAAATCGGAAAGTCAGAAATCTAAATTATCAATAAATTGTGAGGCGAGATCTGGAACTGTAGAAGGTAGAATAAATTCTCTAGTGGTCTTGACTATTTGTGAGGGAGAATTTTATGGATTGATGCTCACTGAGAATCGATACCTTTTTATTAAACCTCTTGTGTCAGGAAAACATCTTCTGCATGAAGATAAAAATCTTGGGTGGAAAACGATAAAGGAGGATAATAATTTCGTGACCCTGTTTCGAAATTCATTCAGTGACGAAGATCATAACTTCAATGAGAGGTATACATAGATAATTTTGGGTATTTCTACTTTTCATATCATTTCCGAAATTTGATGAAGTTATTTGTTTGTTTCGGTAAGGCGATTAAAAAGGGATACGAAAACAGAGCAAAGTTTTTACAATTTGACTGGAGACACATTCGATATAGAAAGTGAGAATAAAGATACGGTTACGAAAATTAAAGATCAAGAAAATTTGGAAATAGAAGATGATAAAGAAGAAATAGTGGAAGATGATTCTGAAGATGTTGGATATTTCTTTGATAAAACTTGGGAATGGGACAAACTTCCAAGTGAGTTAGATACATTAATAATTTTTTTAGTTTTGTATTAAAGTTTGTTAAATAAGTATAAATTTATTATTTGTAAATTATTTTTGTTAGAAAGGAAAACTGTTCACAAAGTCTCTCCACCTCGATGGATAGAACTTGGAATTGCTGCAGATTATTCGGTGGTTGGTTTTCACGGTACTCGTATCCAACATTATATTCTCTCCCTTCTCAATATTGTGAGTGTGTTAATAACTTATTTATTCACCTAAACTATAATAAAATATTTTCATAAAGCATGAATTGATCGTTTCATTAGATAGAGATTTTTGAAATATAAAATAAAAGATTTATTAATTGAGGGTGAACTGGCTGAAATATCTAATTTAAAGATTATATACAATAAATTATCAAAGTTCACTTAAAACACGAGTTTAATTAAGATTTTAATTATTTTGCTTACGATTCAAAAAATAGGTAGAATCAATTCTTATACTAACAATTAAAAATGGAACAGGTCAGTGCCATTTACGGTGACCCCTCTCTGGACTCTAACACGAAGATTGTGATTGTGAGAATGATGTTATATACCAATAAAGATGACAATATGGTACGAGTAAGATTTTATATAAATATTAATCAAAAGAAGAGTGTAATTTAATGTATTTTCAAAATTAACATAAAATTAATAGAACTTCTAATTTATTGTAAAGTGTATTTTTAGTTTTACTAAAAAAGTACTTTGGGTTGTAGATTCGTCATGGAAATGCTCGTAAATCACTGGAGAATGTTAACAAATGGCATAAAAAATTATTGTCCTCCTCTGAAGAAGTGGATGATGTAGCTGTATGGTTGACACGATTAGACATTGGAGGTCCTTCAGGGTATGCCCCTGTTTCCGGTGCTTGCGATCCTGCAAGATCCTGTGCCTTGAATCGGGATGAGGGATTAACAAGTGCCTTTATTATAGCTCATGAAGTTGCTCATATGTTAGTTATTTAAAATTACCATATTATCTTATGATTATACTATTTTAATCTTTTCGCAAAACTTAAATTAAATTTTTTAATGTTGGAATTTGCACAAAATCCTTTTATTCACAGGTTATTTATTTTATGTAAGTCTTATAATTGAGTCTGAAAAACGTCATGAATAATGAAATAAAAATAATAAATGAATGTTTTCATCAAACAGAATAATTTGTTTGTATTTTGTTTTTTGAACTACTCTAATAATATATCATTAGAATGTATAATTCATCCTAAATTGGATTTAATATTTTACATTTTTAATTTTAATATTATCTTTTTATTTCCAGTCTCGGACTAACACATGATGGTGACATGGGTTCTGGAAATGCTTGTGGGGAGGAAGCCTCTCATGGCAGTGTTATGGCACCTATGGTCGCTGCCACATTTCATCGATTTCATTGGTCGGCATGCTCAAAAAAAGAATTTCATCGGAGGGCTAAGTAAGGTTCTTATTAATAATGATTATATTTTGAGCTGAGTAAGAAAACCACTTTTAAAATAGAAAAACCGCTTTTTTGGAGGGTTTAGAGTAGTATTCTAGAATGATTCAGAATGTTTTTTAATGCTTTAGAAATGTTCTAGAACATTCTGGAATGTTTTAGAGTGTTCTGAAATGAACTAAAATGTTCTGAAATATTATGTCATGTTGTGGGATGTTCTAGAGAGATGCATAATGTTCTCAAATACTCTAGAGTATTCTGAAATGTGTTTGAAAATATTTTGTTTCTCGAATTATTTTTGAGTAATGTAGAAACTTCGATATTTTAATACATTTGCAGACAATGGGCTTGTCTCCTAAATAAACCAGAGGTGGAAAATGCAACCCACCTTAAAGAAGTTAGTCAGACAACGTTTACAATGGACGAACAATGCAGAATGGAATTTGGTGAAGGGTAGGTATTTGGTATAAAAGTAGTATTCAAAATTCAAATAAATGTCTTTAATTTAATTATTTATTTATTTTATACATGAATTAATTACAGTTATCAGTTGTGTAGAAGTTTTGATCTATTAGAGCCATGCTCTCACCTTTGGTGTGGTAAACTTAATATCACTAAAATTTGTAAAACGAAAAAGGGTCCACCTTTGGAAGGCACAGAATGTGGTGAAAACAAGGTTATATGTTTTCCTTAAATAAGTTATTCTTTACCCCTGTTAGCTGATAAAATTCTCATGTTTTTCATTTTGATTTCTAAAGTGGTGCATCAATGGATTCTGTGAATTCGTAGACAGAAAAAAATTTGACCTGAATCCAATAATATACAATGATAGAAATGGATTTTGGGGCAATTGGAGTGATTGGGGGAAATGCTCGACATCCTGTGGCATAGGTGTTCAATTTAGAAAAAGAAAATGCAACGAACCACTGTGAGTACATTACTTTAATCCAAGAAACATTGAGATCTGAATATACTTAATTCGTAATACAGTGAATAAAAAGAAGTAAACAAAATTAATGGATTTTCTTCCTGGGTGAAATTGAAGTCCAATATATGGAGGGAGTCATTGCAAAGGAGAAAATGAAGAATTCAGAATTTGTGAACAGGAAGATTGTCTTGTAACAGTGGATTTAAGATTGCAGCAGTGTTCTCGACTTGCGAGTTTAATAGGTTTTGACGAAAAATTATTTGATTTCGATAACACGTGGCTTCCGTATGAACCTGATGAAGAAGATTTGAAATGTCAGTTGATTTGTAGAAGTAAAGAAACTGGTAGCATCTATTATAGCAAATTAAATCTGATTGATGGGACACCTTGTTCCTATGGTAGCAGTAATATTTGTGTTCAGGTAATTATTGCATATTATGCCACTATCCTAATTTTTTGAAATTTTACTAGGAGACATAAATAAATTACTTATTCCTAAGGGTAAATGTTATCCCATGGGTTGTGATAAAGTCTTGAACTCTGAAAAAATAGAAGATTCCTGTGGAGTTTGTGGTGGAGACAATTCAACTTGTCAAAACATTACTAATAAATTTCAGCGAAAGTTGCGAAGAAGTAGGTGAAGATTTATTATTATGTTAAGCAATATTTATATTTATTGAGTATGTTTATTAAAATTTTGTAGCCGTGACACGATTAGCTATAATACCACTTCTGGCATATAACATCAGAGTGGACGTGACTATTGGTGAAGCATTGTCATCTTACAATGATGATTTAACTATTGTAATAAGAGATGGACGAAGGCACAAAAACGAAATAAGTCATTTTGATTCCCGAGGCAGAGGTCAAGTTTTAGTTGTCGAAGGGGCTGCATTTCGACCTCAAAAAATTAATGAAACCTATACAATGTGGGCTAAAGGCCCAGTTTTTTCAGAAATTGTAGTAACTGTAAGTGAATTAATTATTATGGTTCATTATTAGGTTTAATTCAGTACACATAATGTCCAAGTATCAAATTGAGCTAGCAAATCTCATTAAAACGTTGCACAGTGGATAACTTTAATTTGTTACATAAATAAGTTGTCAACTGTTTGCAAAGTTTTGATATCCAGGGTGAAAATTTTTTGTGTACAGAATGCAAATTAGGAAATTTTTTCTGTACAATTTGCTTTGCAGCTAGCTGTGCCAGATTTTGCTATAAAGAAAGGAGTATTTATTTCTACATTTTCTCGATATGTTATTGATCGAAGTCATCAACGAAAGAAAAGTAAATACGTTTGGTTATCGGGTGGTTGGGGACCATGTTCAACAACTTGTGGAATTGGAAGTCGACATAAGACTTTAGCTTGTAAAGATGAAGAATCAGGAAAAATTGTTCATAGAAGAAAGTGTCCCGTTAGTTCAAAACCTGCTCCTGAAATCGAAAAATGCAACCCTTTCAGGTGAGCTCGAAGTAATTTTTTAAAAAAATTTATTGGCTTTGCCTCAGAATTTCTTGTCAGAATGTCTTTTCAAATTCTGTTTACATTGAACAACATATTTTAAGTAGGATTTGAACACCTTTGCAGTAGCGATTAAATTAATTCGTTGGGATATTACTGGTTAAATTCTACTATTTTATTGGCAAAAAGTTTTGCTGTCACAATAAATCTCTTTTTTTTTATCATAATTTCAGCTGTGACTTCAAGTGGCTAACGGGTCCCTGGGAAGGATGTACTAGAACATGCGGAAATAATGGGCTTCAACGGCGTCAATTATATTGTGTGCATTCGTCTTTTCACGGAAGTCAGGTGACGAAAGACAATGAGCTTCACGTTTACAATATTATGCTTTCTCCTGACAAATGTAAAGTGTACGAAGAACCGTCTTCAGAACGGGAATGTCATAGAATACCCTGTCAGGGACAATGGCTTTATTCTGATTGGTCTCCCGTAAGAAAAATAGTATATTTACACTATTTTATTAATTTATTAAAGTTATTTTCCATTTCTCACAAAGGAACTTTTATAGGTAACATAAACATTAAATCTCTGACTAACTGACTGTTTCTTTCACCACAGATTTTATTTATCGAACTATTTTTATTGGTAACATATAATTCATTTAATTAATGAAACCGACTTTTTTTCTTCAGTGTTCACAAAGTTGCGGAATTGGTATTCAATCTCAAGTAGCACGTTGTGTTCCTTTAGAAGGCGAATCACTTTCATCTTGCAACGGAACATTTTTACCAGACAAAATGCGTTTATGCAGAGGATCAGGAAAAAGGAATCCAAATTGTGCCCATTACTGTCAAAAAGATAAGAGCCAATATTGCGGTCTTAGAAATCTCAGAAGATACTGCCAAATTCCTGAATTCCGAAGAAAGTGTTGTCTCTCTTGTAAAGAAATTAATAATTAAATTTTGTATTTAATTTTTTATTAAAATGAAATAAAATCACAACAGCATATCTAGATTTATATCAATCGATAATGAGCACTTAGAAAAATCTTTAATTATGAACAAAAAATTGACTATAGGTGCTTTCAACTCAATTTCAATATGTTTTAATTTAATATCAAATTAAAGTTGGACGACGTCAAACCATAATAACCTGAACACTATCTTTTACAAAACCGTTTTTATTGGCACGAAAATCCTCTAAATTCGAAGCACATATCCCAATAAAGCGATTTGTCCTGAAAACCTTGGAAGTTGGTTTTTTTTAAAATATATAATATATAAAAATGTAAAATCAATAAAATTGAAAAAATGAATTAAAATAACACTTCCATATTTCTTGCGTTGCATTCATTGATACTCGTAAATACAATCTAAACTTCTAAGCTTCAAAACTAAAAAAAAATATTTAACAACATGAAATTTATAGACGCTTTTAAATCTCAGGAGATGCAATTCATTTCCTTAAATATGAAAGTTTGGAAAAATTATTTCAATATTTTAATTTCAAATTACAAAAAAGGCAAATATTTTGTGGCCCTAAAAGATCTGATTAGAAGGCTCTAAAAAAGAGTCGATTTGACGTTTGCTGCAAAAATATACCAGAGTTTTTTAAGCCCAAAATGAAAAAAATTTGGCTGGGCCCTTTTCAAAAAGGTTCTACTTTTGTTTTTTCAAATTTTTAATATATGTTTGTAAAAACCAATGAAAATCAAAACTTTATTTTCTGAGATTCTTTTACTTTTTGTTGTTGTATTTGTTGCTAATGAGCCGAAAAGGAGGTATTTTGCAAATATAATCTTGATTTGTGACTTTTTTCTCACTCTGATCCATAAGAAAGCATATTTAATTTCGAGCATAAATGAATGTTTCACTTTTATTCAAAAATAAGATTAAAGTTTTCAATAGCGGGTGATATCCTGACACTTTTTACAAATGCTAAAGTAAATGCTGAGGTAAATGCAAAAGTTGAGTCATTTTGGGAATTACTCAATTTTAGAGCATTCAACGCCTAAAACAGTATAAACATAAGTTAAAGTGTATAAAATGATTTGTATATGTTGGAAAAGAGAACATTTCATCTCTAATAGTTTACAAGATATGACTTTCAGAAGTCAGTTTTTAGTTTTAAAAATATTTCTATTTCGATTTTTTTCTGAAATATTACATTCCATATGTAATTTAGGTGAAAATTGTTCGATCGTATATACGGATTAAAGTAAAGTCAATTCCCTACAAATATATTATACGAAAATAAGAAAGCGAAAACACTTTCAAATCATTCATAATTGTAACATTTGGAAAATCTTGATGTTTGCGAAATTTACAATGTTCAGTTTAAAAATTTTCAAAATGATAATAGATTTTATACTTTCACGATGATTCATTATGATAAATTAAAATAAAAAATTTAAAGCTTTTTCGGGTTTCAATCGTGTGCAAAACTACGAAATTTGCCGACATTTCGTGAACATTGCAGTTCACTTCTTCAGGGCTGACTGAAGTTTCAGGTTACGTTGTTCTTCTACAGATTCTCTACGATGGCTATGATTGGCCAGAGCGCCCCATGATGGGAACTGCTCGAACTTGATTGGCCAATCAAGTCTTTTTTAAAAAAACCCGGGAGGACGGAAAGCCAAATCGGATT
>JAABKJ010008136.1:0-11527 GCA_011634705.1 Andricus grossulariae | reverse complement strand
TATACTGAATTTAGTATACGCGTATACTAAATTTCATGTACGTGCATACTAAATTCAGTATATGCATATACTAAATTCACTGTACGCTGGTATACTAAATTAAATTTCGTGTTGTGCATTCTTGCTTCCATTACATGTATACTAAATCTAGTACCGATTTTTCTAACAGTGTAGTTGCTGTAAGTCAATCAGAAATCCTTTGAAAAATTGGCATTCTTGTTTCCTCATTCAAGAGACATTCATAATGAGAGATTGTGAGAAAGACCATTCAATTCTTAACGAGAGATTGGTCAACGATCATTTTAATTTTTAATTTTTTTATTTGCTCGCCGTCTATTTCAGTTGGTAATTTATTTCACGTCGCAATCTTGCTTTTACGCGTGTACACTATTATCGGGGAACAGTGCTTAATAAATTCAAGTTTGTAAAGGAACCTTTATATGAGATTTATTCAAACTCGCAAGATTGAAATACGACCGGTGGCGTAATAATAGACGAAGAAATGTCACCAAGATACGTAAGTGTCTCTACAATTTTCCTTCTGACACCGTCAACGAGGTTTAATTGCAACTAATTTTCCTCTCTGTCATTTTCTCAGCAAGAAGTGTTACGCGTTATTAATTTACCGTCGATATTATACTTGGCAAGTGATTATTGAAACATATAGATATTATAGATATTGCTTTTTATATATAAATGACCTTTAGACGAATTAGAGCCAATTATTTTCTATTTTTCTAAATTGATTCAAATGAGAAAAGTCGATTTTTTAGCTGATGGTTCCAATTTTTCATTGTAGGTCTACCCATTAATTACGTGGCAAATTATTCAACATTTTTTTGAGTTTATCGGTTATAATTGAAAAGATTCCAAGGAATTTTGGAAGATTGCCAAGATTTCCAAATATCTTACAGGATTTCTGAGAAATTTAAATGGATTTCACTAGATTTTTTTAAGATTTTCGAGGCGGCTCTATGCTCTCAATAAGGTATTTTAATGAACTTTTCAGGATATCAAATAAGTATTTCATGAAACTTCAAATATTGCAATGAATATCATCAGATTTTATGAAATTTTACGGGTTATTCAGTTTGTAAAGAAAAAATTTAATTTTTCAATTACGCTTGGTTTTTCTTGTATAGTTTTAAATTTCACAAACATAACATTGTTATCAACTAAAAGAACGTTTCAAAGTACATATTTTCCAAAGTTTTCTATTTGTATAGCGAAAAATAAAATTAACCATATTTTCAAATTAAAAACCCAACTTTTTTAGACAAAAATCGTATTTTTTGGTTGAATTCAACTACTTTTAATTATAGATATTTTTTGGTAAAAATATATATGAACTATTACATTTTACGTTGTTTATTGAAGATTCATCTCTTTCCTTTGAAATAAACTATTGTGCTGAAAATATTATTGAAAATTTATTTTGTTGAACCGACGCAGAAATTATAATTGTATATCCAAGAAAAAATTCAACATTTTGGACGGCCCCTAATCAACCATTGAGACAATTTGTAGCCAATTAGCGAAAAAGCCCAAAAATATTTTTTAAGGAAAAATAATAAAAAAAGTGGCATTAGCGGAAAATTAGTGTAATTTCTTTCGAAATAGTAGCAAAATAGTGTCATCATTCAAAAAAAGTGTCAACAGTGTCGTGAGTCCGAGGCATGCAACCCTGAAGAATCTGAATATCTTTAAACTTTCCCGAAATTTTTCACCTACTTTCCCAAAAGCTCATCCAATTTTTTTTGCCAGGCCTGACTGATTTCTAAATTTGGGTCCTTCGAGGCAAGGTTACGACATGAATACCTGTTAGCCCCATAACACTGTTTTGACGTCCTTCAGGTCAATTTCCGTGTTCCTCTATTGCGCAAAACTTTCTCCTCTAACAATGTCCATCATCCATCCGCATTTTCGGGGAACTACTTTCCCGGAATTTCTGGGCTATAAATCGTGTTGAGAGTCACGAAAAAGTGACATACCCTTGACTAACGTTTTCCGTGACGAAAGAACGCCGCGCCGGTATCCGGCACATGGCTCACTAGAAAAAAAGCCTGGGACTGAGTCTTAGACAAAATAGGAATAACGGTCCTTTATTTAATCTTGGAACAAAGTCGTAACTCGTAAGGGAAGAAAGAAATCACTCTCAGATCTAGATGCTAGATCCAAAATCTTAGATATATGTGGGAAAGAAGAGGCAGGGAGGCCACTCAAAGTTTAGAAAAAAATTCCCGGTTTTCCCGGTCAAAAAGTATATTTTTCACGGTTGTACGATTGAAATATTAATTATGCGGTACTAATTGCTTCATTATAAATTACAGGGCTCGGAATGGGCTACTTTTTAGTTAATTAGTTACTTTTTCGATTCGCGGATACTAAAAAGTTACTTATTTTATGAGAAGGTTACTTTTGGTTACATTTTTGCCTGAAATGAATTAATTCATCAATAGTATTATTTAGAAACTCGGGAAAATGTAAAAATTCAAAATTTTCCAGTAAATTTGGCACTTTAGAGCCGGGAAAATTAGAGAATAACAATAAAAGAATAATTAGTCGGTATGTAAAATGTATAAAAAAGGCTATCAATTGAATTATTATGAATCCTAATAAAAATTGCAATTTAGCTCAAAATGGATAGTTTTTAATTATAAATTCAAATCTTTTTTGTTAAAATATCGAACTATGTATTACATTTTTCGATAAGGATTTATCTTCTTTGGTTAAAATTCGGTTAACAGTTAAACAATTTTTGTTAAAAATATATTTTTTGTTTTTGAAGATTTATCATTTTAGTTGAAAATTGGTCTATCTTGGTAGAAAATTTATCTTCTGGATTGAAAATCACCCTTTTGTTTGAAAATACATCATTTTATTTGAAATTTCGTCTTTTTCGGTTGATGATTCCCCTGTTTTCGTAGAAAATTCAACTATTTGGTTGGAAGATAACTTTTTTGTCAAAAATCAATATTTATTGTTTGAAAATGCAACCGTTTTGTGAAAGTTGGTCTTTTTGGGTTGAAAACTCAACAATTTAGTTGAAAAATAACCTATTTTGTTAAAAAATCGTATTTTTTGAATGAGTTCTACTGTTTTTGATATTAAATTAAAATCTTTTTTGGTTGTTACATCAACTATTACATTTTTCGTCAACACTTCATCTCTTTTAGTCAGAAAAATTCAACCATTCTGTTAAAAGCTGAACTACTTTTTTGAACATACATTCTTTGTTGAACATTCATAATTTTAGTTGAAAAAAGAGAGAAAAAAATCTTTCTTTTTGGTTACTTTTTTGCCACATTATTGTTACTTTTTGGTTACTTTTTTGAGAGAAGTATGGTTACTATTTTACTATTTTTTGCTAGTCTTGCATAGTTTTCAATTTCACAAACATAATATTATTATTTACTGAAAGAACGTTTCAAAGTACATGTTTTCAAAAGTTTTCTATTTCCATAGCGAAAACTAACATAAACCATTTTTTCAAATTAAAAACCCAACTTTTTTGCAGAAAAATCGTCTTTTTTGGTTGAATTCAACTGTTTTTTATTAAAATTTTATCGGTTGAAGTTTCTTCTCTTTGGTTGAAAATTTCTCGTTTATTTATTTTTTTTAAATAAAAACTGCTCTTTTTTATTTGAAAAATTACATGATTTGTTGAAAATTCGTCATTTTTGGTTGTTTCGAGATATGTACTGGTAGAAATATCAACTATTAAATCTTTTTTTTTTTCGTTAAAAATTTATTAACTGAAAATTTAACCTGTCTGTTTTTGGTCAAAAATTAGCCTCTCTTTTAGTTTAAAAATGAACCATTTGGATGAAAATTCAGTTATTTGTAGAGAAATTCATGTATTTTGTTAAAAATTGAACTACTTTGTTGAAAATTAACTTTGTTGAAAATTAATTTTTGAACTTACAAATTAAGTATTTCATTTGAAAGTCGTCTTTTTTGTTCAAATTCAACTATTTTTTATTCAATATTACTTTTTTTTTGGTTGGAATACTAACTATTCAATTTTTCGTCGAAAATTCATATTTTTTGGTTCAAAGTTATACTTCTTTGTTCAAATGTAATTTTTTTTTAAAGATTCATTACTTTAGTTGAAAATTAATCAATTCAACTATTCCATCAAACAGTTTGCTTCTTTTTGGTTAAAAATCATCTTTTTTTAACAGAAAATTGAACTATTCCATTTTTGGTTGAAATTTTTTTCTTTTTTAGTTGAAAATTCACTTCTTTAATTGAAAATTGTATATATTGTTAGCAATTCAATTTTTTATCTAAAAATGTCACTATTCCATTTTTTGTTGATTTTTTTTCAGTTGACAATTTCACAATTTTGTTGAAAATTGGTTTTCTTTTAGTAGAAAATTTATCTTTTTTAGTTAGAACTTCAAATATTCAGCTGCGAATTTATGTATTTCGTTGAAAATTTGCCTTTCTAGTAGTAAATTAATAGATAATTTAATCAGATGAAGCTCCAGTACCATTTTTCAGGAAATTTTGATTCAATGAATAATTCTAGGGTTATTTTAGTTTTTGTGCAAAAAATTTGATTTTTTAGCAGTTCAGTCGACCTAGAACATGCAATTTTCACCCGGTTCGTCTAAAATTTTTCAGGATAAATTAAACGGATAAAGCGATCCGGAAATTTGAAAAAAAATGTTGATTCAATAAACATTTCTGGAGTTATTTTAGTTTTCATGCCCAAAATTATATTTGTTTATGGTTCAGTCGACATGCAGCCTACAATATTCAATGGATTCACCTAAAAATTTCAGGATAAATAATTGAGTAGGTTAAGCTCTAGTGCTATTTCTCAAAAAAATATATTAAATCATTATTTCTAGAATCTCACTTTTTATTCGCAAAATCCGCTTTTTGAATTTTTTTTTTAATTTTCAATTTTTAATTTTTTAAATTAAATTCTGTTTGACTAGAAAAAGCTCCAGTGCCGTTTTTAAGAAAAATGTTAATAATTGATTATTTCCAGAGTTATTTCACACTTTATGACAAAAATTTAATTTTTTAGCAGATCAGTCGACCTTAAGCCTTACAAAATTCAAGCGATTTATCTAAAAATTTGAGGATAAATTGACTAAATAAAGCTGCAGTGCCACTTCCAAGAACATTTTTGTTCATTCATTATTTCTAGAGTTATTTCACTTTTTATGACGAAACTTCGATTTTTTAGAAGATAGTTGACCTGTAGCCTACAATATTAAACCATTTCGTCTACAATTTTTAGGATAAATTGACTAAAAAAAGCTCCAGTGCCTCTTTTAAGGAAATTTTTAATCATTAATTATTTGTAGAGCTATTTTACTTTTTATGTTAAAAATTGAATTTTTTAGCAGATCACAGTCGACCTGTAGCCTTGCAATATCCAAGCGATTTATCTCAAAATTTAAGGATAAATTAACTATATAAAGCTGCAATGCGACTTTTCAGGAAATTTTTGTTAATTAATTATTTCTGGAGTTATTTAACTTTTTATGATGAAAATTAGATTCTTTAGAAGATAGTTGATCTGAAGCCTAGAGTACTTAACCGATTTGCCTACAATTTTTAGAATAAATTGACTAAAGAAAGGTCCAGTGCCACTTTCAAGAAAATTTTCAATCATTAATTATTTCTAGAGTTATTTTACTTTTTATGTTAAAAATTTGATTTTTCTTCAGATCAGTCGATCTGTAGCCTTACAATATTCAAGCGACTTACCTACAAATTTGAGGATGAATTGAATATATAAAGCTGCAGTGCCACTTTCACGGAAATTTTTGTTTAATAATTATTTCTGGAGTTATTTAACTTTTTATGACGAAAATTCGATTTTTTGGCAGATTAGTCGACCTGCAGCCTACAATATTCAAACTAATCGTCTAAACATTTCAAGGTAAATTGACTAGAAAAAGCTCCAGTGTCACTTTTGAGGAAATTTCAAATCATTAATTATTCTTGGAGTTATTCTACTTTTCATGTCAGAAATTTGATTTTTTAGCGGATGAGTCGACCTGCATCCTACAATATCCATTTGATTCATCTAAAACTTTTAGGGTAAATTAAGTAGATGAAGCTGCAGAGCCACTTTCAAGGAAATTTAAGTTTATTAATTATTTTTAGTGTTATTCAACTTTTTGTGACCGAAATTCGATTTTTTAGCAGATCAGTCGACCTGTAGTCTACAATCTTCAAACTATTCGTCTGAAAATTTCAAGGTAAATTAACTAGAAAAAGCTCCAGTGCAACTTTTAGGGAAATTTTAAATCATTAATTATTCTTGGAGTTATTTTACCTTTTATGTCAAAAATTCGATTTTTTAGCTGATCAGTCGACCTCTAGCCTATAATATTTAAGCAATTTATCTAAAAATTTCAGAATAAATTAACTAGGTGAAGCTGCAGTTCGACTTCTAAGGAAATTTTTGTTTATTAATTATTTCTAAAGTTATTTCACTTTTTATGAGGAAAATTTGATGTCTTAGAAGATGCTCGACCTGTAGCCTATAATATTTTAACGATTTGTTTACAAATTTCAGGATAAATTTACTATAAAAAGCTCCAGTGCCTCTTTTAAGGAAATTTTTAATCATTAATTATTTCTAGAGTTATTTTACTTTTTATGTTAAAAATTTGATTCTTCTGTAGATCAATCGACCCGTAGCCTTACAATATTCAAGAGATTTATCTAAAAATGTAAGGACAAATTGACTTTATAAAGCTACGTTCCACTTCCGAAGAAATTTTTGTTTTTGAATTACTTCTGGAGTTATTTAACTTTTTACGACGAAAATTCGATTTTTAGCAGATTAGTCGACCTGCAGCCTACAATATTCAAACTATTCGTCTAAACAGTTCAAGGTAAATTGACTAGAAAAAGTTCCAGTGCCACTTTCAAGGAAATTTAAAATCATTAATTATTCTTGGAGTTATTTTACTTTTTATGTCAAAAATTCGATTTTCTAGCGGATCAGTCGACCTCTAGCCTAGAATATTCAATTGATTCGTCGCAAATTTTTCAAATAAATTTAATAGATAAAGCTGAAAGACCACTTCTAAATAAATTTCAATTCAATAATTATTTCTAGAGTTATTTAACTTTTTATGACCAAAAATTCGATTTTTCAAATGATCAGTCGACCTCTAGCCTATAATATTCAAGTGACTCATCTAAAATTTTTAGGTTAAATTAAATAGATGAAGATGCGTAGCCACTTTCAAGGACATTTTTGTTTATTAATTATTTCTAGAGTTATTTCACTTTTTATGACGAAAAGTCGATTTTTTAGAAGATACTTGACCTGTAGCCTATAATATTTGATCGATTCGTCTACAAATTTCAGGATAAATTGAGTAGTAAAAGCTCCAGTGCCACTTTTAAGAAAATTTTCAATCATTAATTATTTCTAGAGTTATTTCACTTTTCATGTTAAAAATTTGATTTTTCAGTTGATCACTCAGTCCAGAGCCTACAACATTTAATCGGTCTGTCTAAAAAATCTTTTTCGGTTTGAAAATTAATTATTTTTTTTAAAATTTGTCATTTTAGATGAAGTCAACTGTTTCTTATTTCAAATTAAAGTATTTTTTGGTTGCGATATTCAATATTAAATATTCTGTTTAAAATCCATCTTTTTTTTGAAAATTAAACTATGTGCTCAAAAGTTGAATTATATCGTTAAAAATTTATTTACTTTTTGGCTAAAAGTCGAAAATTTAGTTAAAAATGTATCTCTTTCGTTGAAACTTCATATTTTTGGGTAGAGAATTAATATGGTTGTTTGAAAATTTGTATTTTTGATTGAAAATTCTACGATTTGGTTAGAAATTAATCTATCTGGTTGAATTTAGTATAGTACCCAAATTAATTTTATCAAGAATAATTAAACTATTATTATATTATTTTTTTCGAATCGGAAATATTTAGAATTGGTATCTTCCAAAAGAATCTTTTTCAAAGCGTCTGGTTTTCTAAATTATTAAATTTCTGTTGAGGATTCTTAAAAAACGAGTGGAAACTCAGGAGGTGGTTTTCTGCAGTTTTCCTCTCCTCTGGCCCAACGTCACCGATCACCGGGGTTTCAAAATAAAAGGCATACAGGCCTCGGACTCACCACACTATTAATACTATTTTACACTTTTTTTTGACAAATTCTCAACAAGTTATATAAATTTTCCACAAAACATTTGAATTTTTTACCAGATTGTTGAATTTTCAAGCCAAACAGACGAATTCTCTAGAAAAGAGTTAAATGCTCTACAAAATAGTTGAATTTTCACCAAAAAATGTAATGGTGGATATTTAAACAGAAAAAGATTTAAAGTTTAACTTAAAAACAGTTGCATACAACCAAAAAAGACGAATTTTCCAAAAAATATTTGATTTCTTAACTATAACAGATTAATTTTCAACTGTACAGTTACATTTTCTAACAACAAAATTAATTTTCTAACCAAAAGTATAAGTTTATAACTAAATATGATGTAGTGTAATTTTTATGAAGGAGAATTAATTTTCAATAAAAAAAAACGATTTTTCTACGAATGTGTTTAATTTTATACCAAATAGGGAAATTTTCAACCCTAGAAGACGATTTTTCTATTAAATAAGTTTAACTTTAAATCCTAAAATATAAATTTTCAACAAAAATGTTATTTCACAACAATCCGGCTGAATTTTCAACAAAATAGATAAAATTTTCAGTTAAAAAAAAATCATTTAGAAAAAAAAGTTTTTGAAATAAAATTATAAATCTTCAAAAAAAAAAAATGTAAGAAAGTAGTTCAACTTTGAACCAAGGATTTGAATTTTTAATCTAAAAAGATGAATTTTTAGCGAAAAATGTAATAGTTTATATAAAAAAAACAGATTTTTATTTAAAATAAAAAAACAGTTGTATTTAATCAACAAAGAGAAATTTTTAACAAAATACTTGAGTCCTCATCGAGAAGAGAATATTTTTAATTGAACAATTTGATTTTTAACCAAAAAATTGATTTTTTTGCCAAAAAAGACGATTTTTCAACAAAATAAATTAATTTTCAAACAAATGGTTAAATTGTCTACCAAGTTGTTTAATTTTCCAGCTGAAAATACGATTTTTTTTACAAAGCAGTTTAATTTTTAACCCGAAAATGTGAATTTTCAACAAAAAATTTAATTTTCAACCGAAACAGATCAATTTGTAATCGGGCAGTTGCATTTTTAACCAAAAATGATTAAATTTCTACAAAAAGAGATACATTATCAGACCAAAAACTTTCAAGAAAGAAATAACATTTTGATCAAACTGTTGAATTTTCAAATAAGAAGTATGGTTTCAACAAAATTGTTGAATTTTCAACAAAGTAATTCAATTTTGAACCAAATAATAAAATTATCAAATAAAAAATATGATTTCTTAACGAAAAATTCAATAGTATATTTTTCAACCTAGAAGAATGAACTTTAAACCAAAAATAGTTTGAATATCTTATTAGGTTTTATTAATTAAGTTCGCAATTAAGTGGACAAACAGGACAAATAAAAAGAAGGAGAAAGACTGTGAAGCCCGCGATGAATGAATAGGAATTTTCATAATTTATAGTCTGAAGAAAAACATTTTAAATAAACATTAAACTTCATTTCTAATACTCGAAAAATTTTATGACACTATTTTGAAACTTTTTAAAAATTTAACCAGTCTAAAAAGACAATAAAAATAATAATAAGACTGATCACAATTCAAAACCCATCTTTTAAAAGAACATGATACTTATTGTAAAATTAAAAACAAATATTAAAAAATTTCCAGTTTTCCGAACGGAAAAAAAAATTAGGTCAGTCTCTGAGATCAATTTTCTGTTCGAGGGGGTAATGAGATCCAAGCTTAAATATAGACACTGAACTTCGTCATTGAATTAATGGGCGTCTGTCGGCGAATCAATCATTCGTTACGTTTCTAGATTCATCGAGTCGACAACTAATACATCTTCCCTTCTGTCTCTCTTTAATTCTCTATCATTTCATATTTCTGCATTTATCCCCTTCTTTCTCTCAGTATCTTCCTCTTCTGCTTACTGAATTTAATTTTCCAAAAATAACCACCCCTTTCCACACAAACCATCGGTCGCTGCTACCGTGAAGCGCGAACTTTGTTTCAGGGCCAATCCATTTCCTGAATATCTCAGAGTTGTGGGGGATCTAGCGATTTTTTAAATAAATCAATTTTTAATCAAAAAGATAAAATTTTAGATACATCTTTAACCAAACGTGGAAAAGCTACATTTTCAATGAAAATAACACAGGACCACAAAAAAATCAGGTCAGGGCCAAGGTCAGTTCAAGTTCAAACTTACAAAATGCATCGCCAACCAATTAAGACAGGGTCCCTATAGGTTTTCGGCGTCGCTGAAATCAAATCCGTTATCCGTTTGGTTTGACCTTGAACTGACCTTGATCCTGACCTGATGAGACCAAACGGACAACGGATTTCAATCCAGCGACTCCGAAAACCTACAGGTACCCTGAATTAATTGGTTAGCGATGAATTTGGAAAGTTTGACCTTGAACTAACCTTGAACTCACCTGATGGGATTGAACGGGCAACGGATTCGAATTCAGCGACCCCGAAAACCTTTATTCTGACTTATTTAGTTAACGATGAATTTTGTAGGTTTGACCTTGAATTGACTGCGACCCTGACCTGATAAGACTAAGATGACAACGGATTCAAATTCAGCGACCCCGAAAACCTATAAGAACTCCTACTTATTTGGTAAACGATGAATTTTGTAGATTTGACCTTGAACTGACCTTGATACTGACCTGATAAGACCAAACGGAGAACGGATTCGAATTTAGCGACCCCGAAAACCTATAGGTACCCTGACTTAATTGGTTAGCGATGAATTTTGTAAGTTTAACCTTGAACTGACCTTGACCCTGACCTGATAAGACTAAAAGGACAACGGGTTCGAATTCAGTGACCTCGAAAACCTGTAGGTACCCTGACTTATTTAGTTAGCGAGGAATTTTGCAATTTTGACCTTGAACTGACCTTGAACTGACCTTGAACTGACCTGATGGGGCTAAAACGACAACGGATTCGAATTCAGCGACCCCGAAAACCTATAAGTATCCTGACTTCATTGGTTCGCGATGAATTTTGTAAATTTGACCTTGAGCTGACCTTGACCCTGACCTGATGGGGCCAAATGGACAACGGATTCGAATTCAGCGACCCCAAAAATATAAGACCCACCTAGTCTGGTCCGCGTTGCAAGGGTTTAGATTTTGTGGTCCTGTGTAATTAATTACTTACAAAAAAAGCGAATTATCATCAAAATAATTAATTTTTTAACTAAAGAGATGAATTTTCAAATAAAACTATGCATTTCAAACAAAAAAAAAAGGAACTCCTAACAAAGTAGTTTAATTTACAAGAAAAAATGGACTTCTTATGTAAATTTTCGGTAAAAAAAGTTAATTTTTAGCAAAAAATAGAATTTTTAACGAAATATTTAAATTTGTCACCAAA
>JAABKJ010008135.1:0-11527 GCA_011634705.1 Andricus grossulariae | reverse complement strand
TTCCAGTTGCGTCGGGATTGGTTGCTTTAAGGAACCATGATCGTAGCTTCCGGAGCCTAAAACTTCTCTCATAATATGATTGGTTATTGAACTTGTGAACAAAATGTTTAATATGAAATATTCGCTTTTCAAAATAATGACTGCTCAAATAGAAAATTACAACAAGTATGAAAAGATTAAAAAAAATTAATTGGAAAAACTTCCACCATATATGCGTTGATTTGAAATAAAACTCCTGATAATGAAAATTTTTACAGAACAAATAAATAATGTGATGTTCGAAAAAACAATTGATTGGAAAAATTAAGGTTTTCGATCTTTTTGCGAGCCTTTTTGAATTTTGAATTTTTTACTTTTGCAATATTTAGCAATATTTGACTGCTCACTTAAAATGACCAATTATATATCAACTAATTAGAACTAAACTATTTGAAACTGAATTGTTTCAAATAGTAAGCCTTGAATCGTTAAAATTCCAGAGTGCTAAATTCAAACCTTAAAGCTATGTGACGAGTGGGTCACGTGAACGGCTTACTACCTTGACGAAACTTTTTTTAATTGTAAACTTATTTTCACATTAATAGCCACATTGATTTGAAAATTTGGGATAATAAATAAGAAGCACTCAGAAACGCGGCTCTGCTCCTAAATTTTTAAAATTATGAAAAAATCTTTTTTTGGAAATAATTTTTGTTTGCTTTTTAATAATTATAAACATTTAGGACCAGAGCTGCGTTTCTTAGTGCTTCTATTTATTATCCCACATTTTCAACTCGATGTGGCTATTCGTGTAAAAATAAGTTTACAAATAAAAAAAGTGTCGGTAAGGTTAGGAAGCCGGTCACGTGACCCACTCGTCAAATGGCCTTAAAGGTTAGAATTTTATTGTTTTATTTTGTTGAATATTCAATTTGCAAGTGAAATTTGTGTATTAAAATAATTCAACTTCTAACCTTAAAAGTGTTTAATTTTAAACGATCAATTTCAAAATGTTCAGATTTAATGTTTCTAATGTAAAATTGCTTCAAAATGTTATACCTTTCAAAATTTAAAAGTTTATTAATTCATTCTTCAATTTAGAACATTGAAAGTGATAACGTGAATTTATATTTTTTCCCCTTATCCATGCCATTTCCTCGCAGGCTCGTTCGCTCTTTACAGAAGCAAGGGGATTGACGAGTGACAGATTTTCGCCCTTTGCTCTTTCCGAGAACATCCCTGGTTAAAGTTTAAAATTTGGTAGTTTAACATAATTTCATTTAAAATTATCTAAAATTTTCGCTTGCAATTTATACGTGTAAGGCAGAAAAAAACAGTAGCTTCTGATTGGCTGGTATTAAATCGACGATGTTCAACTCGACACACGCTTTTACCATTGAATCGAATGATTTATTATTAATTTTACACCGAAAACAAAAATTTAAATTTATTACTGAATTTCCTGGGTCGCTAAACACCTTGTAGTTAAGTATTCAATATTTCAAATGAACATTCTTTTAGGTATGAAAGTTTAAAGTAATCGAACTTTTTCTCCATCCAGTAAATTTGTTCTCTCTTACACCCACCTAACTTTATTTTGTGTCCTCATGTCAGTTGTGCATTTAATTAATTTTAATAAAATATTTTCTCCCCCCTTTCGGGAAAAACATTTAATTATGTTCTAGTCTCCCACCTTGGACTCCCCTTTAGACTCTACTCGAACGAATATCTTTGCATCATTTCTCTTAACCGTTGTTTTTCTGAAATTATGTGGATTCTCGCGTGTACATTGTTCGTACGCCGTTTTAACACCCTTAGTTAATCATAGATTTATACGTGTATAAAACTTTCCAACGCTCCCCACCCCCCAGGTCACTTCTTCTAATCTGCGCCAGTTTGATATTACCATTGGTTGTCGTTCAGCCAACATTTTGAAGAAACTGTCGTGAACCTCCTGGACGTGTATATCAAGAAGTTTGGCATTTGATTTTGAAACGTTACATTTTGAGCAAACATATCGGTCCAAACCATTGCATTGTGGCTCTTGAAAGCCTCCAAATTCTGTTAGATTGCAGGAAAATTTGTCTGATCTAAAAAAGAAAATTATCTTGGATATATGTTATAGATTTAAACAGAATTTACATTTATTAGCCACTTTGCTAATTTTCAAGCTTTTACCATTTTTTTTGTTGCGGATTTGGAAAATTTAGGAAACTCCACACAAAACATATAATTAAGCATCATGCCTTATTCTTAACTCATTCTTGCTTCAGGTGTGCCATTGTACTATTCTGCTCATTGTGTTTTAATATACAAATTAGTATAAATTGAAATCAGGAAAATAAAAAAATAACATTAATAGCCAAATTGAGACAACAACAAAAAAAGTGAAAATCGATCATTATTTCACCCTCGCGCAACATAGACAAAGTTTCAATTTTTGACCAATTCTTTAAATTTCAAATGTCGGGCTTCAAATTTATTCAGGTTAAACCAATGTAACATGCAATTATTTATATATAACAAATTTTTTTTCACGATACCAAAATCAGAATTTTTGCCCTTTTTAAGAGATTCTTACACCTTGCAGATCATGAAAAAATTTTTTGTATAAGAACAAAATAGTGGCATATTTTTTTATGCAAGTTAATCCAATTAAAGAAATTTCAGGTACTGCACTTTCAAGTTTAAAAAAATGCAATATATCAAATTGGAAAAACGTGTTTTTTTGCACATTTAAAAAAAGTCTAATATCAACACAAGTTTTTGAAATTTCTAATTTTATATTATTTTTTACTAACAAAAACTCTACTTACCAAAAATACGCCATAATTTTTTGGGCCGTAGAAAATTGCTAAAAATTGAAACTTTTATCCCCATGCTGAAACATTAACGAATTTCAAAAATTTTCCGCACCACGCCCTGTCGGCCCACCCCAATAGTGATCCTTTGGATTCTGCTTTTTATTGATGTTGAAATTGGATTTAGCATCCAGAACTAAAATATACTTGATTTTAGAAGACAAAACAGACGTAATGAGATGCAATAAAAGGCAATTATTTCAACTTAACGCACAAATATATAAATTTTTTGTAAATCATATATTGTTCAAGAAATCATATGTTAAATTTTAGTTCTTAACATATTCAGTTCTACTTAGGGTAAGGGCATCAATGCTTACCCCCCCCCCCACCCATAATTGTTGGCACCCTTCTCCGATTTCATAGATAATGTATTTTTTTGCATGTTTTGCCTCAATTAATTCAATTCTACTATCATTTTTTACATACAATTCATATATTAATTACTCAATGGAATGAAGTATGTATCCAAAATGAAATAAATTCACTTCTATTTTTGGCATGCCAATAAAAGGGCTGAGGTGCCAAGAATTGTTGCTCTTACCCTATGTAACATAATATTTGGATATTTCTCTATAATATATAAGGTTATGTTGAAACTTGAAATAAATATTAGCTCATATTTACGGTCTTAATTCAAATAATTATAAGTAATGAACTAACATTTCGAGAAACGATTCTTCTTCTGCTTGACTGTTATTTTCTCGGCCTAGTGTTGCATAAAATATATCTTCACTATTATTAATTATTGCACATTCATTGATTTCAAGTCTTTGGGAACATTCTCCTTCAATTTCCATCTCCATTTTTATTTATGTTTTGTAATTGTTCAATTAAAAAAATCACACTTTTCAGCAAAAAACAGGCCTTCCGTTTTATTTTGATTACACATTTAGCACAACTGAGCCCATTACATATTTCTATCATGTTAAAATCGTTAAAACAATTGCTGGCACAACTATTGCAAGCCAAAAGAGCCATCTAGTGAGAGTACAGTCAACGATAAACAATGTCTCTACTACTCCTCGGTATGTACTTCTGCGGGCAACTATGGGTATATGTTTCGTACTTGTTATCTGTGGATAAAGCGGCTTTCATTCGATAAGTTTAATTTCTGTTTATAAAATGAAGCGATTTACTCTAAAAAAGATTAAACAATTATTGATGAACACACTGGTGCATAAACAATTATATGTATAATAATAGTTTTAAAAAACTTTTATAAATAATAAGTTATAAAACATATTATAATTGTTGCTTATCTTTCCTTAATCTACTGACTTTCTGGATTTGTAATGAGCCTTAATTTCAAATCTGAAGTGCTTTATAAACATAATTTCTTCATTAAACGCCAAACTAGCACGAAATAATTGAAATCAACTAGTGTTTGAAAATAATTGATTTTTATTTCATCCCAATATCAATATTTATATAAATTACCATTCGGGAACTAATATTCCATCACTTTGTCCCTCACAAACCTTAATTAAAAGTTATTTTATAGTTTATATCAAGATTAAAAAAAATTGGCCGAGCTCGTATTATTTTTCTTCAAAAAGCGGCTTGATTAATTTGTTGTGATATATTTTTAGTAGGCACCAAAACTTCAAAATTGGTGTATCACAATTTATAGAAAATATTTCTATTTAATTTCTCCCAAAAATGTATTATTATTAAATTTTTGGCAATTTTCCTTTTCATAAAATTTCTCTTCTGCAAGAATGCTAGTATCCCCTGAAATACCCATTACACTCAGAATTAACCGATACTAGGTACAATATATAAGAAAAAAACGTAATCATTAACAGTAATCAATGGTTGACAAACAAATTAAAAACATATTATTTTATCTATAACCACATCTTTTGATAATCATTCGACTAGCAATCGCGTTTTCAAATTTTCCAAAACCTCGGTCATCTTCGTTTCAAGGTCATTTCTCCGCACCAAAATTTCCTTCTTTTCCTGAAACATAAACACAAATACGGGTTTATCTTAAACCTCAGAATTTTGTCAGGCCAGGTATGAGGAAAAAAGCTACTATTTTTATATTGAGACATAACAATCCAATTTTATTTATACACACAGTATTCAGATATTAAACTTGGAAATAGACATTATTTTTTTCCAGATCTGATTCTGATAACGATAGAGAGCTCTGATCCCTATAAAAACTTAAAAACCTATCTTTGATAAAAAACACAAACAGACAATAGAAACAAAGGGACTATAACAATTGCACTAGAAATTGCGAGTGAATCCAATCAGTTCGATCGGACCATTTGGACTCAGCTGTTTCGTTTCAGAAATTTTCAAGGTCGCGATCTGATTTCGATATTCCTTAACTTTTACTTTTTCCGTTTCACTTTCTGGTCCATCCGTGAATTTCGTTAGGCTCTCGTCGTAATAATAGGTCGTGGCTTCGGGTAACATCAGCAAATCTGGGTGCTCCGTGGTTATTTTCTGAACCTTATTTACTACCCGATTCGAGGACTGGGGCTGCTTTTTACTCTCAAAGCTATAATCATCTTCGTTAAACCCGAAGAAATCGTGAGCAGTCTTAGGATCAGTGAAATTTTTCTCTGAATTATTTTTTATCTGCTTCCGCCTTTTCTCTTGCGGTTTACAGTTTTTAGAGTTTCCTTCTTTAGATGCTCGGTAAAAATCAATTGGAGGAGAAGATTTAGAATCTTCTTTTTGATATTTCAAATCAGTTGCAGACTTGGACTCTGTAGTGGGTACTCCTGACTCGGTTTGGTGGCCTGGCTCTGTTTGGTAGCCTGGCTCTGATTCATAGCCTGGCGCGGATTGATATCCTGAGTCTGAATGGGACTCTGAATCTGATTGATAATCAGATTCTGGTGCTGGTACATTTTTACTGCTAAGTGTCTTAATAATAGACTGCGATGGCTGGTAGAATGCATAGGTCGCTACCTGACCAATTGGGATATAGTGAGGATCATCTTGATAAGGAGAATCTTTATTTTCATTTCCTGTGTACTCATATTCATGTCGATGCAGAGCATCATCAGGATAGCTGGAATACTCCCCGTGAACGACTTCATCATTTTCTGCAGGTGGATTCTCAGTTAGGTTTGGATTTTCAAGCGAAGCTTCCGTACCCTCCTCAGATGTTTCTTGCCTTTTCGGATGGCTATTTTTATTGTTAGGATGAATCGCAAAATATGCACGAACTGGAAATTGTACACCAGGATGTTCCTCCTTTTTGAGAATTTGAAGCTCCCCTGAACCTTCTGATGAGCGACGATTCAATGAGTAATCGATATATGATCTAGGAGTTACGAAAGTGGGTGCTTGATACTTTTCAAGTACTGGCGTGCTAGTCATTGATCGAGCAGTCCCAGTATGAACAAAATTGGAACTGACAGTACCATCAAACACGTACTCAAATGGAGCTGGCCAAATTCGGGTTTTCTTATTTTCACCTTCGTTAAGGGTTTTCACACCTAATCTTGTCGGAAAACCAACAGTGGGCTTGAAATCCCCTTCTTCGAACTGACCTCGTGGTTCTTGGTTTATTCTTTTAGACTCGGTTCTCTTGCTTTTAGGTTGCGGAGATGTTTCTTCTTCTTTGATGCTTCCTGGCGAGTATAAAGAATTCCCTGGATTGATATATGAACTGTAGTTGATTAAACGGAATGGCTCCTCGATATCCTCTTGAATGTGACTTGTCTTTTGTGTGGTCTTTGGGTTTTCTCTTGATGGAGATGCTGCATAGTTAGAAGGATATTTTTGATAGGATTGGTGCATCTTTGGAAATTTTTCCTTAGCAGCTGATGATATATAAGCTGGTTGGTACCTCTGTTGTCCCCTTTCATTAGGTATGGAGGTCGTTGAATCAGATGTTCGGTAATCAGATGTTTTATAATCAGATGTTCTGTAATCAGACGTCGTATAATCTTGAGGCACTGGTGATGTGTAATCTGGGTTTCTTATAGGAGACTTTCTACGCTTAATTTCTGCTGATTTATATTCTTCTGATTGTGATTGACGTCTTTGAGATTTTCTTCGCTTGGGTGGTTGTAATTTATGATCAGTTTGATGTCTTTGAGTAGTAGTGTCTTTAAAAATAGGCGAAGTATGTTTATGCTGATATCCTGGAGTGGTGCTATCTCTAGACGTTGATGCTAATGTATGTCTTGATAATGGATAATCATACTTGGAAATTGGTGACGTCAGATTCTTAAAAACTGATGGTTTAAAATTATACTGAGATTCGGTTTTGCTAGGTGAGTGATTGAGTCTGTGAAATTGGGGTTTGTATTCAGCAGTTTCTCTGGCATCTTTTGATTTGAAACCATCAGAAGTTGGACGAACAAAATATTTTGACTTAACATACGTTCTCTTATAAGACTTCACATCATCATCTACGTTTGAGTGACCCTCAGAATTCTTCTTTTGAGCCCTCGGTTGTTCAGTTCTGGTAAGATCATATTCCTCATACTTGTTCTCTGCTGGGGAGTAATTGTACTCTTTATTTAATTTTTCAATCTTGCGCTCACTTCTCCAGGATTGCATTGGTTGCTCAGTGCTTTGAATCTTACTAGCATCGTAGATTCCAGTTTGTGGATTTTTGAACATAGTAAAATAACCAGCTAATCTCTCATCTAGAACTCCTGGTTTCTCAAGACTTTCTCCATAACTATTGCGCAGAATTTCATTCCCTCTGCTTTTTTCGCGGTCGTAGTTGATAGGCAAAGTGGTTGATGGATATTTTCCATAATATTCATTATCGTACTTTTTGATAGGGTTTTCTTCATTTTCCCTGATTGTAGTTGACTCTTTAGGGTTTTTGTATTCTCTGTTTTTTGATGTCGTAGAACTCTTTTCTGGATTCTTATGCTTGGAAGGACTATCGGGGCTTTTGTATTGTTTGTGCTTAGTCGAATCTTCTCCATGGTTACCGTATGCAGGCGTATCCTGTGGTGGTGGTAGTTTCGAAGAAAAGGAATATTCTTCCGAAGAATCGTTATCGTATTTCTCTCTGGAATCATCCTCATTACTGTAATTAGTAGGTCTCTCTTTGGATTTTTCTCGAGATTCGTAGTCATTCTCACTATCCTCACTGCTTTTACCTTCATAACTTGAGTCATCATCCTCCCTGGAATTATCAAGAACACTCTCTCTGGAGTCATCAGTATTCTCATTCTCGTATTTTTTCCTCCGATGGTTTTCTTCTCTTACTCTGGCTGCTTGCTCTCGATCCCGATCAGAAATCTCCTTTTCCCTGTTTCTATTCTGCTTATAACTTTCGCCTTGGTAGCTTTCCTGTTGCTTTACTGAGTCTGTTACCCTCTCTTCGTGTTCCTTCTTCCAGGAAGGCTCGTCGACATACAGGTTTTCATTAAAAGATTGAGGTGGAACTTTCGTCACCTCTTTTTCACTATAGATTTCCTTGCTCTGGACGTTGTAGTTCTCCTTGTTTTCTTTATTTTTGTACTCATAGTCTTTTTCGTCATCATTAGGACTATAGGTTTTCGTGGTATAATCCGTGTCTTCATCATTCTCAGAACTATAGTCATTGTTCTTGTAGTTATCATTGATGTGACCGCTGGCATTCCTCTCGTCATCTTTTTTATAGTCATAATCCTCATTCTCCTTATCTTCATCATAGTTTTCCCTACTCTCATCCTTTGCTCTGTTTTTGTAACTGTTTCTGATTCGTGAAACTGCAGGAGGAAGAGGAGGTGGAAGATTGGGAGCGATTGGAAGAGGGATTTTTACTAAGTAGGGTACAAGAAGAGGAGGTCTGGTCGCACCTTCGTCATAATTTGATCTTATGTCTAATAAATTAGTTGTAGGAGGAGGTGGAGGTGGCGGTGGTGGAGGAGGAGGTAGTAGAGGTCGAGAAGGTCGTCCAGCTGGTTGAGCAGGAGGACCAGCTGCAGAAGCTGCCCCGGGTCGTGGGCCATGGAACAAGGTCTCGTATTGTTGCAGATGACTGAGGATGTTAGAATTGTTGTTTCCAAAATTGACAACACCTGTAAGCCTTAGAGTTTCTCTTTGTCTGGCTGGAGCTAGCACGGCAGCTGCAGTTTGCGGTTGTTGAGGAGGAGATGGATGTCGTGGCGGAGGTGGCAGTGGTGGGGATGGTGGTGGTGGGGATAGTGGTGGTGCTGCGGCTGGAGGTGGAGGGGGAGGGTGTTGAGCTCCAGCTGGAGGAGCAGCTGCAGGTGCACCATTCGGCAAAGATGCTAATTGTATGGGCATTGGTGTCCATCCTAAACCTCCCACCAGTCCTTGGATAAGTATCCCCAGGGCCCTTTTCTCCCTTGGATCATCTGTTCTATTAAAAGCCTGCTTTTCCTCTTCAACCCTTCTGATTAAAGACTCTTCTGCTTCTTTTGAAAGTCGCTTTTTTCCAAATTCTTCATGATGTTCCTTATGATGTTCCTTATGATGTCCCTCATGATGTCCCTGATGATGTTTTTTATCGTATGCCACTATTGCAAGCACATGACCGGCACATAGGAGACACAACACCCAAATGAGTGCACTGGGTCCCATCTCTGGGGTTTGCAACTAACTTATAGTTAATGAAACCACTTCACACTTTTGCACACATGACGGGAAACTTCCTTTGGAACTCCACGATGTTAATGTTTGTTTGATTTTTAAGTTTGTATGAAAATGCAGTATTTATTATTGAATTATAAATTAATTTTTGATTTTGAAACTTGTTTTGTATTTTAATTCAATTTTGGTGAATGGGTCGACATTATAAAGAGGGGATTTGCAGTTCTATTTGTCTTGAAAGATATTAAAGTTCACTTTAGATTTAGAACATGTAATATTTATGGGAGTAAGTGCGCCGTACCGTCACTTTTGAAGTCTTTGCGAGAACTGTCCACCAAAGTACCTGTCTTACGGCAATAAACAATAGGTTTCAGGTGGGGGTACATTTTTGCATAATATTGGAAAGAACCACCACCACCAACGCCATCGAGGAATTTCTCTTCAATTGCAAGGACCTACCTGCTGATTTGAGAGAACTGAAGCGAGACGGCGCGGGCCGTGAAAAAACTGTGGGACTACGAGAATGGCTCGATTCGTTAAAAATTGCATGATTGTTTGTGGCTAAAATTCCTCTCTTGCTTTAATTATCTCTTCGACCATAAAACATAAATGCACTGATTTTGTTTTGCCTGGATTTTATGATTGAATATGAGAAACGGAATATGGTAATTACGAGCTCAATGCATAGGTTTAATTAGTAATCTATTCGGAAAATTAAAAAAATCATTTCCAATTATTTGAAAATGGGACAAGGATTTTTAGAAATTGTTATTTGCATTTTTAGGAGACGTTAAGACGACATTACAGATTACATTTGGTTTCTAAATTAATTTTTTTTTTCATGACAGAGGAGAATTTATTTTGATGTTGATTACATTCTATCATCGGATGAGGACGAAATAAAAAATTCATAGGATTTACAATAATACCTCAATCGAGTAAATACAATTTTATAAATAATTTTTCAAACGTTAAAAGTTAATTTTATTGTTATTTCCTAAATAAAAATTTCTTCTATAGAAAAAAATTCAAGGAATTATGTATTACCATAATGGAGTTAGAAAAAACTATGATTAAATTTGCTCGACCTGTTTTTCGCTACATCGTTCATCTATTTGTTGGATTTCCCGTCGTTCGGTTCAAGTGAAAGGGGTTTATTGATGCATAAAAACATCAAATCAATGATAATTATTCAGACTTCATGCCCGTATTACGCCATTTTTGGGAGCATTTATTATTTCCGGTCGACTTTATCCTATTTCATACATCTGAATATATTTATCAGTTTTTTTTATATAGTAAAATAAGGTAATGAAAATATGTTATTACGTTTCTCTCCAGTTATTTACTATAAACATTCAAAAGTAGAAGAGTTATAACTTATAATTCTGTAAATAGAACATTTTAAGACTGAAATTTGAATAATAATCTCTGTTGAATTATCTGACTTAATTCGCACAGAATTGTTTTTGTATTGTACAAAATCGTCTGATTAATTCGTTTTGTTAATTTTACCAAATATGTTCTTAATTTTACTAAATATTATCTTGATTTTACTACATATCTTGCGGGTTTAATCAATGTCTTGATTAAATTCACCAAATTACCTATATTTGAGTAATCAAAACCTGTTTTAGGTGAACCAAATATTTTTTCGAATGTTGTAACACAAAAATAAGTGATGTGTATTAAAAGAAGTTGTGAACGATCAGGTGCAGAATAATTGATTAACTCCTTTTATCACAAAGTATTTATTATAACCGCCGTACTTATTTATTATTCCACAGTATATTTTCACTTGCATTATTTTCTTATTTAATTATGTAATGTACATACACGGACCGAAAAATATAAAATAATTATCAAGGCATTTAACACTCAAGTGTCTTGAAATGTACAATCGTTATTCAGATCTTTTAAAATTGCGGTGCAACTTTTTACAACTAAACTAATTGCAAAATATGGTTATTTGAAACCTGCGATTTCCAATAGTTATGAATAATGTTTGTAAAACATATCGGCAAATTATACTGTTTGGAGATTATTATTATTATTATACCATTAGGCCGTTTCCCTTTTGGGGTAGGCGTGAATTGCTCGGTTGGAAAGTAGTAGTGTGTGGATGGGTATATAGGTATAGGGTAGATAGG
>JAABKJ010008134.1:0-11528 GCA_011634705.1 Andricus grossulariae | reverse complement strand
GTGCCAAAAATATGCCAAGGCACTTGCGAGATGGATGCAGAAAGCTGTCATCCTTGAGTCGCTTCGTGTCCTCAAGACACACGAGGGTTCCGCCGGCCTGTCGTTGTGATTTCGTCGTGTCATATGACCACCCATCTCATGGTTGTGAGATGTGGCCATAAGTGTGATTTACCGCGGTTCTACTGAGAGCCAGTGTCATTTTTATATGGCAGTTTCTCTCAGTGGGACTCTGCGGTGGTTGTTTTACCATGTTTTTCAATTTTATGTATATATATATATATATATTTTTTTTTTTTCATATATACTACACTATAGGTAATCACTGCTTACAATGGCGGCATCCGGCTAGGTTGCCACACTGTCTCTGGACCCTCTGTAAAAGGAACTAGCCTTCAGTGCCACCTGTCGGAAGGTATAAATATGGATACAACGAACACGTTTTTGCGCTTATTTGAAAGTACAAACTACATACAAGAGCCAGCTGTTTGTCAACAATTGACGTGCGTGAGTATTCCTCGTTCTTTTTCGCTTGTACATAATTAATTATTGAAGATATACACGAACTGCACTAAGGTTATTATTACAGAAAGTGTTTGGAGTAGTTGAAAAAAAATCGTTCCCCCAAGTTGGTTTTTCGCGTAGAAAACTGAGAAAAAGTGTCAATCGTATGTTACATGCAGCACGAATGTAGACGTGGCTTGAGGCCCTATATGTTCGCCGAATACCTCTTGGGATAGCCCCGGGAAACTTCAAGAACCCACAGTTGGAGACATATTACAAATATTGCTCTGAAACCATGATATTTTGTAGACCATACTATTTGCTTCCGTATGAGGGTTAGCCCCTTATGTTCCCTGACCATTCAATTACAGTTTATGTAAAGCATTGATGTTTTCTAAAGTTATAGACTATCAAAAAAAGTTTTAATTAAAAAGTAATTTATGTACTGGAATATATTAATTGTTTGAATGAACAAATCAATCAAATGAAGTTTTTCTTCCATATATATAATGTAAACAGACAGAGCGTAGATTAAAGTATGATTCTCCATCGAAACCCCAAAACTGATCATTTAGATCTTTGTTTACAAAACCGCAAACATCGCCTAAAATACGATCGACCTACGAGGTACCTTTTATCATGGAATGACACATATTATTATATGTAACGAATATTCCAATTGATATTTTCATAATATTTACCATAGCGGGAAATATGCAGGAGGTCTTGCATTTTAACGCCGACAAGATATTCCTAACGATTCCCGTAGCGGGAAATGTGCGGGAAAAACTTGTATTTTAACGCTGGCAAGATTACCCGCAAAGATCCCGCCAGGATCCCGTGAGAAATTCTCTTGTCGGGGATTCTTGCTGTAGATCCTGCCGGGATCTATGCCAATATTTCCCGCCAAGAAAATCGGCAGCATCTGATTAGTCATACTGGGTTTCCTGGGTTGTTATGCCCAATCATACTAGATTTTGCAAATCTTATGCTCTTGAAGCGCCTTCTAATGCGTTCAACGAAAATGGTGTTCCTAATTTTTTTCAGATTACTTTTAACAGTTCCAATCGGACTTTGAAATTAATTGAAATCTACATATTTGCACTGCCTAATCGAAGATTCAAAAAAGTAC
Organism: Andricus grossulariae; assembly: GCA_011634705.1. NCBI lineage: Eukaryota > Metazoa > Arthropoda > Insecta > Hymenoptera > Cynipidae > Andricus > Andricus grossulariae. The sequence goes on along the minus strand of JAABKJ010008134.1, from coordinate 9,895 downwards.
AGAATGAAAAAAATTTTTAGGTTGTTATCGCAGAGTCAATCGAAGACTTACAAAATTGTTGAGCAAACTGAATACAAGTATGAAGAACATGGGATTAAAAATTAACGTAAATAAAACAAAAATTATGGTGTGCGAAGGACAATGTGAGAAAACAATATGCAATATTGCCCTAACTGATGATATGCGTATAAATGAGGGTAAGAAAAAGATATCGGTAGAGTGGGATCCATTGTCAGAAGTAAAAATATATCACGTAAAGCTAAAATGGCGATACTCAATTCTATATTTACAGCCACTGTTCCGTACGGTAGCGAGAACTGAATATACCAAGAAAGGAATAAAATTAAAATTAATGAGGTTGAAATGCAATACCTGCGAACGCTGTGTGTTAAAAAGCTAATCGACAAAGTTAGTAATGTAGAATTTTCAAAGAATGCGATATAGATGAGACACTATTTGACAGGAATGAAAGAAATTTGTTGAGATGGTTTGGGCATGTGAAGAGAATGAAAGATGAACGACTGACGAAACAAGTATACCTAGATAAAGTAAATAGCAGCATACCCAGAGGAAGACCGAGGAAAGAATAGTTAGAATGTGTGAATCAGACCCTAATTCGAAGAGACATAAGAAAATACTGAGCTTGCATGAGTGCTATGCACTATATGCGCGTATATATTAAAGTATGCCTGAAAAAAATGTAAATGTGCCCATGCCATATAGAGGAAGGGGGAGTAAGAAAAAATAAATATGTGAATCTCTTTGCCATGTATAGGCAGGAGAGTCGGAAACGTGTGCATATATATCATGCCATGTAGAAGAAGGGTATGTATTCGAAAATACGATGAATTAGAGAGAAGAAAGAAGTGACAAGACTTCGTCGCTGTCCTCGCACGCTTTCTGCAACGAAGCATTTCCACACCGTGAGAAGTCTGAAACCGTGGATTATCTTTCTCGCGCGATGCACTCTAGTCACCGTTTTGCACTGGCGGGGTAACACCTCGCGAAAAAGATGCACCTGCGGACGTCAACGGTGGAGGGTATGCTAGGCCCGCGATGCGGTCAAACTGATCTCCCCTTCCTAATTGAGGAGCCGGAATCGCGGTCGAGGAAGTTCACTAAGCATCTAATTATCGCAGAGACAACTCAGATGGTCTGTTGGTTTAGCCGACACTGGTTCGTTACGCGGTTACTTCTTTTTGCTTTGTTTAGTCCGGGTACCGGGAGCGACGTAAACCTAAAAATGATTTAAACAGAATTGAGAAGTAAAATGAGACAAATCAACTTCGAGCTATTCTAAAGGCCCAGTTTATTAGTCTACTATTCTCTGTCGCAAGACTTTTACACTTAATAATCACTTTGAAATTTTAAATAACTATAAAAGAAGAATTTAAAAGAAAAATAACACATTAAGTGGACAATAAAAATCAACTTCGAGCCATTCCAAAGGTCGGAGCAGTGTTGCGGAAGGAACAATCTAAGGATCAATCTAAAAATCTAAGAATTACAGACCAATAACTTATCCGAACACGCCGTATAAGATCTTTATAGCTATCCTAAATGATAGGATTTTTCGAAAAATCGGAACTGTGTATTGAGAGATGTATGAACAACACGGCTCAAAGAAAGGCGTAGCAGGATGTTGGAAGAATCTGCTGATCGATAGATGCGTCTGGAAAGATGTAGCAATCCTACCAACGCTGCCTATGGATGGCCTGGACTGACTATCGGAAAGCTTTCGATTAAACCTCCCATAGACTTATCATCTGTCTGTTGGGAAGCTTAAAGGTTAATCCACAAATAGTGAGGTTAAAGAGAGATTGATGCCTTTTCGAAAACCAAATTTACTATCTTATCTGGAAAACATCGTGTGACAACTAACAATATCAACTGAGCCCCCTCCTCTTTTGCCTCACACTATTGCTGATATTTTTCGCACTTCGCGATTCCAAGGCATTCCCAATTATAGCTACAGAGTGTGTCATGCAGACCCTGAGCGCCTGGGACACATACTATCTGGCTGTCCAACTCACGCGGGAACGACGTACATTCAAAGGCACAACGCGACAATAGGAGTGCTTTATACTTTCTCTGCCACTCGTACGGCACTTGTCGTGTTAGACAATCGACAATTGGTAGTAAAATACTCTTAGGGCCGCATTATGCCTCTAGAGATACATAGTTCCCGGTGTGATAAGGACATCTGGTTAGTATGTATTCTAGATACTCAGTGTGTGTATGACATGCTTTGCACCTATCACTGGTAACTTCTTGATGTAGAATGCGGTCACGGTATAGTAAGGTGGAAATGATACGGTCCTGGCACGCGAAAATAAAACTCTCTGCGCCTGACGTAAGTCCTGATGATTGGTGAAAAACAAAAATTTGCTCCTTCGACAATGGCTGATCTTCTACATTTCTGTGAAGTTTCCGTGCATTTTCTTGTCAAGGAGCTATTGGCGCAATATTTCAACCTCTGCTTTCATTACTGGGGCTTTTAGAAGTAAGGCATCTAAATGGAGTGATTCACTTTCCCCACTCCTGATGTTAAAATTCAGGCTTTGTAAAGGAACGCTCCTTTGCCAATCATCTCGTGTTTCCTGACCACTTTTAACAGCGGATCTCTTCCATTTGCAGCGATATAAGCTGTACCCATAACAATTCGGTTATGATGACATTGGACATGCAGAATTCCGCGCCCGCCTTGTCGGTGTGGGATGTATAATTGCGGAACGGACGAATTCATATACAGGCTCTTCTGCATATACATGATCTTACTCGTGGCGATAGCAAGAGCAATATCGTGCCTCGACCATGGAACTACACCAAACGAGTAGCGTAGAACCATGAAGGCAAGCATGTTAGTCGCAGATACCCTGTTCAACGCCGACAGATTGGAAAACCAAATCCGTCGAAGAAGATGCTTGTATCTGCTTCGGCGAGACTCCTTCGCTAAAGTTATGTCCTGCATGCGACTCTGAGGCACGCCTAGGTATGTATAGGTCTTTCAAGTCTCAAGATATCTAATAACACTCATATCCACAAGCTCAGGGTTTCCAGGAACGCAAGTAATTCTTCCTCTCTTCAGATAAATGTTGGCACACTTGCCCAATCCAAAGTTCATACCAATCTTCCATGTGTACCTCTTGACGATATTTAAAGTACACTGAAGTTGCTTTGAACTAGAGGCATAGATCTTAAGGTCATCCGTATAAAATACGTGAGTTACCTGATGCACGCAATAATTTTTGTCGTCGCATAGGTACCCAGGAGAATTTCGTAGTGTGAGAGATAGTGGCAGAAGTGTGATGCAAAAGAGTAGATGGCTTATGGTGTCGACCTGAAAGATATTCCTCTGGAAGGTGATGCTGTTCGTTGTCACATGATAATTTCCAGATGAGATAGTCTATTTCGCCAAAGGGCCATAAATCCCTCTATGTATCTCACTATGTTACGTCGCAACGTAAATTACAAAGGTTTAAATTCTAACATTACACACTGTGAATACTGAATAGGACTTTATTCACAGTGTTCTTTTAATATCATACGCGAGAGCTAAAGCTCTTTTTCTATCGGCCGGACGAACGGCAAGAAGCGGGTAGAGAAGGAATGGAGCGGAGTACGAGTTCGCGAGCGACGTTGGCGCGTCACTAGTTATCTGCGATCGATCGTAGTGAAGTGTTGTATAGATCACCGAAGCGGCGTGCCCCACATGATTTATACGAGAAGACGGATCTATCTTTTAAAAACATCGATATCCTTTTTCTGATTATTTATATCATTCGCTTATTATTTATTTGTTCTATGCTGTGCTATGTAACAAAATATTGATCGGGTTTCACACGAAACCTCTTCCCCTTTATTCGACAGAAATGCCAGAATAAAGGGTGAATTCCCTACGAGAAATCTAACCATATCATTGGTATTGAAACCAATCTGATGCAGAACAAAACGTCTGACACCAAAGAAAACTGCATTCTCAGCACCGAAGCTGATTTCTCTCTTTTCTGTCGAACATCGCATTTAGTCATTTTTGCATATATTCCCAAACCACGTGGCGACGCCAACATCGCTTCATTTTCTTTCGCGCGAGCGAGTTACTGATATTTATCCATAAAAATTCGTTTTGCAATGCCAGGTATCCATTGAATTATATTTCTTCTTGAAAATAACTTTCATTCACGCATAGCCTTTGTATCGTTTTCATGTTCTCTTGAAGAAATCTGACTTTTTTATTCCATTACGGCTTTTTCCAATAACACGTTTTTTATCAATTATCATTCTCCCTTTTTTAGTAACTTAGGCTCGTTAAGTAATTCCTTTGCTTCAAGTAATTTTTAACCTGAAACACATTAAGACCTTCTCGATTTGAACTAAATTACCGAGCCATCTATGGCAAGGTGATTGGCAACAAAACACACTATGTGTGGATGAACCTTCAAAATTTCCAACAGACAGATAATAAGTCTGTGAGAGGTTGAATCCAAAGCTTTACGATAGTCAATTCAGGCCTTCGGCAGGGCGCACTGGTGAGCTACTGCCTCTTTGCAGACAAACCTGTCAATTAGCTCCATACAGGCCCAATTCTTCGAACAACCCTGTCGTTTAGGATAGCTCATACCTTTAAAGATTTTATACAGCGTGTCCGGACAAGTTATTGGCCTGTAGTTCCTTGGGTTGGACAAGTGACCAAAAGTTGCTATCTAGAAGTAAACACTCTCCATCAGAAGATCTTGAAACCATCTAGTCCGGCAGCGGAGAATGTCTTCATGCCTCTCAGTGATTTCTAAACCTCTTCGGTAGTGATTGATGCGCATTCCTCCTTAGATGTTATAAGGTTGTCGCAAAGTTCTTTAAAGCGCATGATATTCTCAACGTCTTTCTTCGACTAGTATTGGACATGGTAAACCTCTCCAAAAAGTCTGACCTCCTCGGTTTGTAGCAGATTTTTGACAGAAACAGGGAGATAGCGGAAAAGGCGCAATTGGTCAGCGAGAAACGATTGATTCTGCCTGACCCACCCCTCCCTCTTCTGTATTCTTCTCCTTGCGTCAGATATCAACCGCATGTTGTCAACAATATGTTGCTTGATTGTCAACCGGTTTTACTTGTACAGTGTGTGAAGGTAGATCCTCAGTTCGTGGGCGAACTTTCGAACTCTTACCGTGAACGACCTACCAGATGTTATATAGTCAATCCCTACAAAAAACACCAGACTAAACCATATTCAGAAGTATTATACTTTGAATGCAACGTCGTCGAAAAGTAGATTTCCAGAGAACATCTCGTGAATGCAATCCAATACTTAGCAACCGCATATTTTTTGCTTCGCATTCAATCGCATTCAATAGCATTTAGACAAATTATGTTTCGCATTCAATCGCATTCCATAGCATTGAGACATATTAGAACTCTCGCATTAACACGAACTGAACGAGAAATCGCTCACTTCGCATTCAGACGTATTCGAGATTTAGACTTTACCCAGATAGCAAGCGTGCGGGGCACGTTACACGCACGAAATGCGAGGCATGCCGTGTCTGCATTGCGCTAGGCATATGCGCCGCACTGTGTAAGGGGCACGCACGTGCGAGGCATATGAATCGCACTTCGTGATAGGCACGATATGCGGTGCATGTGCTTTGCACTTTGTGAGAGGCATTATTTATAGCCTGAATACATAAGTGAGAAGCGTAGTTTTCAATAATAATAATTATTATAACTATAATTTCAACTAAAATTATTGTAAAAATGGTTTATTCATAAAAACTTAAACATTCCCAGTTTTATCGCAAGTATAAATTAGAAAATTTGTATGAATAACATTATTGAATGCATTTGAATGCATAAAAAAACTATAAAAGAATAAAGTGTAAGAGTGAAGAATTTTTTGAAATATTTTTTTATGGTCATCCTGAAAGTTAAAGAGAACAACAACAAAAATTGAAAAAGCTGAAAAGTGAAATATGCTATCAATCCTTGGTCCACCGTAAAAAATTCCAATTAGCCAGAAATTTTCGTTTGTATTCACATAATATTTCAAAATTGTCCAATTTGAATTGGAATTTTTTTAAAAAAGGAAACTGTTGGAATAATTTCAACTTTAAATATTTTTTTATTTCTATCACTTCAATTTGTAGTTTGAATTTCATGTTTAATATTGAATAATGTTTAAAATCAAATTTAAAATCAATTCTCAAAAAATCCGTTAATAAATTTAAAAAATACGTCTTTAATTTTTAATGGACTTGCATGTATTTTCAATATTTCCAAGTGGAATGAAGGAAGCTGCATTTAAAAACAGCGCGCTGTCGTTGAATAATACATATATGGCGCAGCAGCCTTCGTCGATCCAACGGAAATGCCCGACGCGCCACGAGTGTCTTCGTGACTTCTATGGCGATTTCTCGTCCCGCGGTCTCGCCTCGGCTCCCGTTTTGTATCATTCTGTGTTCTGTGTTTACCGTGTTTACAAAATGTTGAATTGTAGTTGCGCGAAACTTCATGTGGACTTAGTATACTTGTAGTTTCTAGATTGGTATGATGGTCAATATTTCCACCGATGGCTGGGTATTTAATAATTTTGTTTAGAATTGATTAATTGGCGGGCCAACACATGCTAACTTACCTACGCCATGGGAGGTATATGTAGGATCATCTTTTATTATTATAAAGCCAAGCCAAAAACCTCAAGAACATATTGCATTTTGCGTTTCACACAAAAAGCATTACATTTTGTATTTTTTTGGTTCCCAGAACACCAGTCAATAAAAAGCAAAAGTAAAATTAAAAATGTAATTTGGAGGTTTCAACTGAAACCAACTCCCTTAATGTAATCTGTTCATTTTGATATGCTTAAACAGTAAGGTCACAAGTTTATTAATGTGGTTGCAATGCGTTCTTTCGATTTTTTTTTTTTTTTCATTTTTCCGGAGTTATTCAGAAAACAATTTGACTTCACAAGTTTATAATTGCCATAGTGACGAAGGCAATACTGATTTCATGTTGTACAATTCAAAATATTCGAAATTTAATGTTATTCTATTCCTTAAGGTTCAAAAATTCATTGTTTTGAAGGAATGGACAAACTGAAGGCTAAATTAACGAAACAGCAAAAAATTATTAGAAAATCAAGTAGTGGCAGGACCATTACTATGCCAAAAGCTCTGTTGACTACATCGTCAGACGAGGCTCCTCCTCGAAAGAGGAAATCGCTGTCTTCGGATTTGTCAGCATCGATGAAGAGTAAAATTAGCAGGCTGCATAATACTCTGAATGCGGTTAAATCAAATATCCCGTAAAAAAATGCAGAGAAAGGCTTGACAAATGAGAAGTCAGGCTTTTCTTCGTAAGTTTATGTATTATCAAATCTAAAAATAACTAAAAATAAACTTTAATGTAAAAATGTTTTTTTTATCAATATAAAGCTTCTCCAGTAACCTGGATCATGATGGAATATGTTCTTCAGAATCTCAAGAGAAGGACAAGGATGATTTTTTTGGAGAAATACGATTTTTTAGAGAAGAGCGATTCTTCAGATTTTCGCAGAGAAATGCGAAATTCGATACTGTAAGCAAAATATAAAAAAGAGGTTTTTCTAACTTGAGCCAATTTTATTTTATTCACTTGTGTCATAAATTCACTGTATAGGAATTTAAATAGTAAAACGAATCAGCTGAATACAAAACTTGTGATCATAAAAGAGACGACGGACCAGATACTGCAGCTCTTATTATTACAAAAAAGTGATGAAGGCGATAAATGACAAAGAAATTTGTATAAGGTTCCGGAAGGGTGTGCATGACTGGGAGGCTCTAAAATCCGCAAGTTCCTCAATTGTGGTTTGAAGGCAGTTATGGCAGATGCATTAGTCTGTTAATTTAATTGGAGGAAGATAAAGGAAGCGGCAGAATTTGGAAATACAGTCGTATCTAACATTCTGTATGGTAAGTTTATATTCCTCGTACTTCAGATAGTATTCAATTTAGTTTATTTGATTGATTAATTAATTTATTTAGACGCAGCACAAAAGCGCCCCCTCTTCGTTGGCCCCCTCAACATTACGGAGAAGGAAGAAGATGTTGGAGAAGCTGGGGACGTTGATGAGGACGAAGACGATAGTTAGTTTGCAAAATAAAATGTCTCAACGTTTAGACAGTCCAGGTCCAATGTTTGTACTCTATAACTACAAACTATGTAGTCCATGACTTTGTGATATTAAATATACAGGGTTTTAGGGATATACGCTAGTTGCCTCAAGATGAAAAAAGAGCATCGTTAAAAAATATTTTTAAAATCTAGGAAAATATTCCTGTTTTTATTGTAACTAAGTTCGAAAGAGAATTGAAGGTGGGCTTTATAAGAAAATATTTCGGGTTAAAAATGCTTATTTATCAATATTTATTTACAGTTTTATATTTTTGCTGTCTCTTCAGGTAATAGTTGCAATTCTTATTTAATACTAATGATGTAGAGCTCATTTTATTCCTCGACGGATACTCTACAAATCTCTTTCGTACGTTTTTATTGAAAAACTCTCATTCAAGAATCATAAAATTGTTAATTTTATTAACAATACTTTTCTTAAAACCTTCTTTAAAATAAAAACATACCAAAGAGATTTTTAGATACATATTCAAGGAATACAATGAGTCCTACAACATTAGGGTTAAATAAGAATGGCAAATTTTACCTATAGAGAGAAAAAAAAAACGTTGAATAACAATTGTTGTATAAACAATTTTAACCTGATATATATTATTCTAAAGTTTGCCTGTTGTACTCTTTCAAAATTAGTTGCAATTAACAATGGAAATATTTTCCTGGAATTTAAAAATCGATTTTAACAATGCTCATTTTTCAACTTGAGTTAAATTGTGTATATCCTGAAACGTGAGGTCGAAGACTTTTTTGCATTTAAACTTGGAATACTAAAAAATAATACTTCGAAATTTGCATATTAATTGCAGCGTTATAATAATAAGTTCGTGATACTAAATGTATAGATCTTTAAGGATGTACATTTGTTATCTCAAGATGAAAAAAGAGCATCGTTAAAAATTATTTTTATAACGTAGGAAAATATTTCTATTGTTATTGTAATTAAGTTCGAAAGAGAATTGAAGGTGGGCTTTAGAAGAAAAAAGTTCAGGTTAAAAATTCTTATTTACCAATATTTATTTACAGTTTTATATTTTTGCATTATCATCAGGTAAAACTTGAAATTCTTATTTAATACTAATGTTGTAGAGCTCATTTTATTTTTCGACGGATACTCTAGAAATCTCTTTTGTACGTTTTTATTGAAGAACTCTCATACAAGAATTATACAATTGCTAATTTTATTAAAAATATTTTTCTTAAAACCTTTTTTAAAAATAAAAACATATCAAAGAGATTTTTAGATACATATTCAAGGAATACAATAAGCCCTACAACATTAGGGCTAAATAAGAATGACAAATTTTACCTACCGAGAAAACAAAAAATGAAACTTTGAATAACAATGGTTGTATAAAAAATTTTAACCTGAAATATGTTATTCTAAAGTTCGCCTTTAGTACTCTTTCAAAATTAGTTACAATTAACAATGCAAATATTTTCCTTGAATTTAAAAAATCGATTTTAACAATGCTCATTTTCCAACCTGAGTTAACTTGTGTACATCCTTAAACGTGGGGTCCAATACTTTTTTGTATTTAAACTTAGAATATTAAAAAATAATACTTCGAAATTTGCATATTACTTGCAACGTTATAATAATAAGTTCGTGGTAATCAATGTATAGATCTTTAAGGGCATGTGATACATCAGTTCCCCCGGGTTTTTGTCCACAAAAATTAAAAAATTTAAAAACTGTATTCGGAGATGCTATAAAATAGAGCAACAGACGTCC
>JAABKJ010008133.1:0-11528 GCA_011634705.1 Andricus grossulariae | reverse complement strand
CATTTTCCGAAAATTTCGGCTTTGTAACACCATACTATACAAGAACTATTTGTTACCATTTTCTTCCCAAAACACCATCAATTTTATTTTAAAACAATTACAATACTCAAATCCTGTCTTTTACTTTTAATATTTATTGGAATCACAATAACATAATTAAAATTTAATAATATGAAAAACTTAACCTGCAAACCTGTTTACAAGTTTAGCTTTTTTTACCACTATTAGGTTGCTTACAGTAGCTTAGCCGCCGTCTCAATCAAGCAAAACTACGTTTTTCTATTTCACACTTGCCCAATTTTGTACCCGGAACATCATTTTCCTTTAATTTCACTCTGCCAAAAGGTACAATTGTATACATTTTTACAAAATATGAGCGCAACTTTCATACTACGCGGGATGCAGATGGCAGCCGCACTTGCGCAAATAAACTTCCGATAGTTAGGTAAAATGCTCTATACAATTTGCCAACTTTTCGGGAATTTTTGATTTCGGGAATTTTATAATTTCTGGAATTTAAAATTTCCAAAAATTATATTTTCGGGAATTTTAAATTTAGGAAATTTTACAATTTCGGGAATTTTCAAATTCGGTATTTCTATTTTCTTTCGGGTATTTTAAATTTCAGGAATTTTCAAATTTCGGAAATTTTACGATTGTGGGAATTTTCAATTTCGCGAATTTTCAAATTCGGGAATATTCAAATTCCGCATTTCTATTTCCTTTCGGGAATTATATATATTCGGAAATTTTTTTATGGCGCTTATCTGTTATTCTACATACGCCTTGTCCTAATGTTGTTTAAAATAAATATAATTTTATGCGTACTTGCTGCAGTATGTTCAATTAATATTATCGCCGAGACATTACAGTGGCGACGAGGCTAAAAGCAGACTATTTAATGCAAGATACATTAAATCGCGCGTGTGTTTAATGTTAAATTTTGTACAATCAAGTCAGGCGTGGCCACGTGGCGAAAAAAAAGAACAAAGAAAACGTGGTGAAAACATACGATAAGAGAATCGATTTTTCTGAGTGGAATCAGATAATTTGCGGCTAACGGATAGTCAGGAAAGTGTCATGAGCGAACAAAATATTACGGTGTGTGCATGATCGGGTCCTTATCCGAGTTCCGGGTAGGTGATGATTAGATAGTTCATCAAGAAAGGCTTGAGCAATATTTTATTGCTAACAACGTGGGTGAGACGCGGAAAGTAGCTGTGCTCGTTACGCTAATTGGTCAGGATGTTTATAAGATTTTGGAGAACTTGTGTGATCTAAATTTACCGTCGACATAAACTTTTGCTTAACTGTGCGACATTTTAAGGACACAGTTCGCGCTAAGAGTGTCAGTTTTCAAAGAAAGAGTACATTTTTACGAGTTAGAACAAGCGGAGATGGAAACGATAAACTAGTGGTATGCACGAATTAAGAGCAAGGCCGTTACTTGCAGTTTCGGATCCCAGTTAGAAGATAAAATCAAAGACATATTCGTGACTGATTTAAAAAGAGGACCAGTATTGGATCGAGTTTGTGTGGAAGAGAGCACCCGCAATCTGGCGGAAGTTTTGGAAGTGGCTCTCAAGAAATAAGCGACGATGCAGAAATCAACTTCAAGGCCGGAGGAGGTAGATTTGAATACGCTGAGCGTCGTTCGAAAAAGAGGAGGTTCGACAGCTGATTTGAAGCAAGAAAAGAAGCCGAGCATGAAAGAAGACGAAAAAGGACAGCATGCTGAGGAGTTAACGATCGTCCACTGCGGAAGAACAGTGCATAATTTGGCCAAATGTAGATACAGGAGCTTTAAGTGTAATTAGTGTAGAAAGGTTGGTCATCTAGTAAAGGTATGTAAGTCGGATGCTACTGTATCTAAGAATAATTTTTTAGATCTTGAGGAAAAAGAGGAAAGTAATTTTTTTATAGATGCTTTACATGTCAGTTCAAATAAAAACGGGGAACCAATTTTGGTAGATTTACTTGTTCAGGGAGAGCAGATTGTTATTGAATTAGACAGTGGAGCAGAAGAATCGGTAATTGCTTGTAGTGAAAGACGGCTGCAGGCCATTGATAGGTAGAGGTTTGATGAAAAAACTAGGATATAAGATTGTCGATTTAGGACTTCCGTTTCCGGCTTGAAAGTATTAGGTAGCGGTAATCGAGTGGTGCTTATTGTAGTGAATTAGCAGTGGAATTTGAGGTGAGTTGATGGGAGGAGTGTGTTAGAGGGTTTTATGAGTGAGAATTTGTAGTTTAAAAAGAATTAAAGTGAAAAGTCGTTCGATGATTTGAGGGTTTGAGACTATTTTGGGTAGGCTGAGAGGTTAGTTTGTTTAGCGTGAGGAGCAGGGTGGGGAGAGAGGTGCAGACGAGTAGCGGCGACAGGGAGGGATAAGGTGAGAGAAGCACGGAAGAAGGTACGATTAGCAGGGTGAGGTAGCGCCATGGAGACAGAAGCTGCGCAAGTTACGTAAAGCTATACGGACAGAGTTTGCTTCGAATTGTTTTGATGGATTCAGACGAGGAAGTATTCTGCACGCCGAAAAGTGAGACAAAAAAGAGTGGACAATATAGGAAAAAGGTAGAGAGGGAGAAATTGAAGGCGGATAGTTTGGGGTCAATCGAGCGATTCATAAATAGGGAGAGGAAGTAGTGAAGACAAGATAGAAGTAGGATCCACCCTAAAAAAAACAGAAAATGATCAGAATACCACCGGGAAAAAATCAAAATAGAGCGGGGGTGAAAGACAAGGGGAAAGACAAAGTTGAACATAGAGGACCAATAGAAGTTGAAAAGTTAAAGCTAGAAGAATTGCGGTAAATGATTATAGAGGTAATACAGATGAACGAAAAAAAGCAGGAAGAAGGAGGAGAGGAAATAAAACAAGAAATTAGGAGAGAAATGGCCGAGTTTAGAAAAGAGATGCGAAAATGGGAAGAAGTGAAGATAGAAAAATCAAGCCGGGAGTTTGGTGAAGAGGAGAGTTGGAATATTACGAGCGAAAGGCTAAAGGAAATAGAAAGAAGATTAGAAAGGAAAGAAAGAGATGAAAGAAAGAAGAACATAGTGGTAAAGGATTTAAGATTGGAAGGGAAGAAATTGAAGGAAGGAGTGGAGGATGTGCTAAAAAGGACAGATATTAAAGTAAAGATGGAGGAAATGCGAGGGATAGGAAAGGAAATGCGAAAAGGAGAAAAAATGGTACCAGTGAACCTAAAAAAATGGGAACATAAAAGGGAAGTGACGATAAAGAAGAGGTTGTTATATGGAAGCTCGGAGAGAATAGAGGATTATTTGACACGGAAAAAAAGAAATATGCAGTATAAGTTAAGGCAAATAGCGGAAGAGGAAAGAAGTAAGGGGAAAAGAACGTGGGTTAAGTATAGCAGAATACAGATAGAAGGTATATGGTGGAATTCGGATGAAGAAAGGGAAGAGACGAGAAGCGAAAGTAGGTAAGAATGGAGGATATGTTACTGGAATATAGCAGGATTGGAAAGAAACTATAGGAAGTTTATGAGAAATTTGGCACAATGGGATATAGCAATAATAATAGAGACGTGGCTAGATGAAAAGGGATGGGAAAGAGTAAGGGGAAGGTTACCAAGAGGTTACAAATTGGAAGTTCAAAATGCAAAAAGGAAAAATAAAAAAGGCAGAGCAATGGGAGGAATGGTGATGTGAGTGAGGAACGAGTGTATAACAGGGAAGGATATGAAGCAGAGGAAAGAGAAAAAAGGAGGAATAATAGTAGAAGGGGTAAATATGGGAGGAGAGAAGTAGAAGGTAATGGGGGTTCATTGAACGGTGATACACAGGGGAAATCATTGGAGATGAAAGAAATGATGGAAGAAAATAAAGATGAGATTGGGCTTATAATAGGAAGAGATTTCAATGCGAGAACAGGAGATAGAAGAGGAAGGGAATGGGGTGGATAGGGGGGAAGATAATACAAAAACAAAATACTGAATGGGGAGGGAAAGAAATTGTTGAAGAGCTTGGAGGGAAATTGAGTGAACTATGAAGAATTTAAGAGAAGGGACAGGGAAAGACAATTAATGGAAAGATGGGGAATGATTGAGCAATCAAAATATAATAAATGGAGAAGATGATAAAAAAGGAAGGAGTACCAAATTATTTAGAAAAGGGATGGCAGAGAGAACATGGACCAGAATAGCAAGATTTAGATTGGGGAACTAGGTAAGGGATGGGATATAATGGGAAAAGGAAGAGAATAAAAATTGCAGAATATGTGAATGGGAGGAGGAAACATGGGAGCATGTGTGGGAAGGATGTAGGAGAGAAATGGAAAATAAAGGAAGCTAGCAAGATAATATGGTAAAATTCTAGCGGAGGATGGAATGGGTGAGGAGTGGATGAAGTAATTTGGAGGGGGTTAGAGGGGCGAATGAGAAAGAATGAATATGGAAAAATGACAAAATGAGAATGAGATAGAAGAGAAGTGAAAGTGAAGGAAAAAGGAAACGGAAGTCGCATAGATTAGAAGCGTAAAGATCTGTGAGTAGTTACAGGTAGTTATTATGTGACAGTATAAGTAGATTAAGATGCGGATGCGCCCGCTCTCGCTCGCTCGTTCTCTCGCTTCTGATCGCTCGCTCACTCTTCTGACAGTAAAATTGCGCTACATTAATATAGAACTAAGTAGATAGATATAAGAGTTGATGTAAATAGTTTTAAATATTTGTAAATAGTAACGATAAGATAATATGAAGTGTCTAGATGGTCTTGTAAAAAACGGAAGTCATGTACACCGTTAGGGGACACATTATAAATAAATAAGAAGATTGTCTATTTAAATTCTGTTGAGAAAACCGATCCAAGGCTACACAATAAAGTAATAGAGGATGTGAAGCATCCGTTACCACGTATCGAGGAGCTTTTCGCAGCATTCGCAGGTGGAGAACGATCCACGAAACTATATCTGTCGATGGCGCATAACCACCCAGTGGGACGAAATTTCACGACGTCTTTACGACCATTTGTTATTGGAAGTGATTCATGGGGTTCACTTAGGTATGGGCAAAATGAAAGCTCTAGCTCGGCAGTACTTCTGGTGGCCGCGGTTGGATAAGGATATCGAGCAATTTGTTAAAGGATGCAATGCGTGTATGACTTTCGCTAAGCAGCCTGGGACGGCAGCTCTGGTTAAGTTCAAAAGGCAGAGCACGTGTTTGAAAGGGTACATGTGAATTTTTTAGGCCCGTTAAAAAGAAAAATGTATTTTTTATTGGTCGATACCTACTCAAAGTGGCCGGAGGTATACGAACTATCGAGTATAAATGTACGATTGAGAAATTAAGAGAATATTTTGCGCGTTTTTAATTGCCTAAGATTCTGTTTTCAGATAATGATACACATTTCACCTCCGCAGAATTTGAGTCTTTTTATGAAGCGAATAGCATCATCCACAAGTTCAGGGCGCCGTATCATCCTGCAACATACAGGCAGGTAGAGAATGCGATAGGGTCATTCAAAAGCGGATTGCTAAAAGCGTTATTGGATCCAAAAAATAATTCAGTTTAAACGGTAACCCTAATAAATCGATATTTGGCTTCGTACAGAAATGCGCCACTCTGTACCACCGGAGAGGCGCCAGCAAGGATGAGTTTTTCCTTCAAAGTTAGAACTAGATTAGACTTTCTGACTAGATCAGTAGCAGAGAATGTTAGGTAAAGACAGATAGACTATTCTCAAGGGAATAGAGATGTTATCTTCGTAGAAGGGGAAGTAGTCTATGCGCGAGATTATAGGAATCCGGCAAAGCCTATTTGGAAAAAATTTCTAATTACAGAAAGGCTAGGAGACCGCACATATCTGTGCCATTTTGTGGTACAGAGGGTTATACGCTTTGAACCAAGTTAAGGCGTTGAAAATTTTGATTAACATCGACAAATTGTTCCTAAATTACTTTTTGTTTTGTAGATACACCTCTCATTTTAATTACATTTAGTTTATGATGTTTATTAATGGGGTTTTTAGAAGAACGTACTTTCTTTCAAGTCTACGAAACGGATTTAAACGAATATAAACAATTATGACATACATAATCAGCTTCTACCACATTCTCTTCTATTCTATCTATTAAATCAGTTCATAATTTTAGTTTTGGAGGTTTATTCATAGCATTTATCCATTGCAATTCTCTCTTAAAACATAATTTCTCACACGAAATGCATGCAGTCTCTAGGGTATCCATTATATGTTTCGTAAATGACAGGAGCATTTTCATTAGGGTAAAGAGATGGCTTGATAGGAAAAGGAGGACCCCCCACTCCTCATCAGCTCCCACCATTGGGTTCCTCCACCTCTAGCCCAATTTGGCGCGCTATTTGAAAATTGAAAACCGTTAATACTCTCACGCTTGAGTAAATTATACAAATAACAATCAATATTTCAATAATATTGTAATATTATAAATAATTATAATACAAATCACTATTTTGAGATCAATATTTTCATTTGAACAATATAGTGATATAATTTGCAAATTATTATGTATACTTCTCAGAACTTTCTTTTTTTTTAACCAATTTATATTTTCGCTTTCTTTAATATTGGTGAAATTCAAGACATGGTAGGTTTTCAAAGCTAAATTGAACAATTATAATATTTTTAAGTGTCTTAAGTGACATTCGATTACGTTCATCACTCTACTAAGTATTTATGTATAAGAGAAAAAATCTGCCCGCTGAGCAAGCACATTCCCATTCGCATGCTGTACGCGCGGCTCGCAAGTTTGAGCACGCCTGAGGCGTGGGACTCTTGATCATAATTTGTATTTTCCTCACATTTGTGTACAGACCTTTCAAAATTGAAGGTCAAAGCATCGGCAACAGTAATTTGGTGATTGTGAATTCTCTTTTGTTAAAGCTCCTTCGGCTTTAACGAACATATTCTCATCGCGTGTCTCGTGCTTCGCACTTGATTTTGTCCAAGATGTGAACTTTTCTGCATTCTGTTAAACACTATCATATCAAATGTATCTTATATATATTTTTGCAACACCCACCACTAAATTTTTTTTCAAAAATTGTTTTTCACCAAATTTTTTTTTTCGCAAATTTTTTTTCAAACATTTTTTTTTCAACAATTTTTTGTTTTAGAAATTTTTTTCAACAAAATTTTGGTAAAACATTTTTTTCAACAAAATTTTTAACGAAATTTAAAAATCTGTTCTTTCAAGATTAGTATTTTTCGTTAACTCCTCCTAACACAATTTTTTCGGACGGGCGTTGCAAAAAATAGCGTGTGTTACACGTGCGCATAGGTGATTGCTAACTTGTGTGATTGCATCATTCACATGCGGCTCAAAGCACTCGTCTACGTTTTCACATTCGTTTCGCTTGTGCGCTAACCACCGACTCATGCTTCGGCCCTCTGGCTTATGCTGCAAAATTCCCACGCGCACACAATCAGCTATTTTGCGCACTTGTATCACAAATAACTATTCTGTACCTCGGGCTGGCACTGATTATTCAGATATTTAAGAATATGGTACAAATTTTATGTTTCATGATTACTCTAATTTTGCTTCTTATTTTGCTCTAATTTTCATTCTCAGCTACCCTGAAAAATCTATCATTTCAATACATTTTATTGCAACTTGCGTCTTTTTTCCATAAATTTAATTTGTTTATTTTCAATGTTATTTTTTACAATTTAAACTGAAAATATGCAATCTAGCGTACAGTTGTTCTAAGCAAATTTTCAGATATAATTTAGGCAAAAAATTTGGTTAAATAAAATGATATTGCAACTTGTGTCGCTTTTTCAGAGTTAATTTTTTTTATGTTTTTTTATAACATGAATTCATAACAAATTTGTAGATCTTTTTTGGTTGAACAACTTTTATCTTTTCACTTTTTCGTCTCTTATGTTGTTTTTGCAGAATTTTAATGTTTTCATTTTTAATGTTGTTTTTTACGATTGAAAGAGAATGTACTCGTCCTTTCTAAAAATTATAAATAACGAATTTGTAGCTCTTTTTTGGATGAGCAACTCTTGTCAAATCATTTTTTTAAAAGCTTGTGTCGTTTTTCCAAAGTTTTATATTTTATTTTTTATCATTAAAACCAAAACAACGCGTTCCATACAAAAATCATTTATAAAAAATGTTTAGCTCTTTTTTGGGTGAAGAACTTTCGTTTAATTGTTGTTGTTTTTTCGTAGCATGTGTCGTTTGTCCAAAAAGTTTATTTTTCATTTGTATTGTTTTTTACGAATAAAACAAAAATTATGCGTCCTATCAAAAAATGATAATCAAAAAATTGGTAGCTCTTTTTTGGTAGAAGAACTTTTTTGTATCTTGTATAGTTTGACTGCAAAATGGAATTTTTAATTTTTAATTATTCTTTGTGCGATCATTGCAGCCTAATACGATTAGTCTTTCAAAACATACAAAAACCCAGGGTATCAAAACGTTGCAAACAATGGGAAACCACATTATATAACAAATTAAAACAACATATTGTGCAACATTTTGATGCGATTTTTTAGCTCAATTTGATACTTGAGCATATTGTGTGAAGTTAATCGGTATACAGACGACAACGATAACAACGACAGAAAGATGTTGTTCCACTACCCTTTTCCCTTGAAGATTGATATGTTCTGATAAAAAAGGGTCAAACTCAGCTATCAATACTAGAGCCATTACATAATTTCCAGAGTGCAGAGAGCCAAATTTGTCATCGGTGCATTTAAATAGTAATCCGCGAGATGCTAAATATTTCACGGCTGCTACTACACGTTTGAACACATTCCTCTAGTAATTGATTTCCTTTTCAGCTTCATTAATTAAAGCCTCGTCGATTTGTTGGTTGATGCTTTTTCTACTCAAAATCGATATGATACTGTCTTTATGCTCTGCAGAACGTTCATGTTGTATTACACGGTCCTGGGCGTTTTTCCAATCATTAAAACCTTTACTAAATAAATTTAATATTTTTAAAAGTTTACAGGGGCCGCAATAAATAGATTGCATACTTTCTGAGTAAATCAACCAATGACGAGTTTCAACTTCTTCAGTTTGCAGTCTTCGATTAAATAGGGACTTGGGCATATATCTTACGTGATCTGTATACTGACACTTTGACTTGGAAAAATCGGCATCCATATGTTGGTTGAAACCGTGCTTAATTGAATATTCCACTGTAACATCGTTTATGATTCATTTAGCTGGATCCTCACTAAAGCTTGTTTTTTTTTTCAAATAAATTCTTGGTACACCGGTGAAATATTATTAGAAGGTTGATTATTTGGATATTCGGAATCACCAGGTGGAGAAAAAAGATCTCCTGATCTCTATCTTGCGAGATGTTATCAGGGTCAGAATAGTCACTCAAAATAAGATTTTCAGGATTTTGTGACGAAGTGATTTCGGGAAAATCTATTAAAAATATAGAAAGTAAAATTAGATCCGGCTGAAAAAGTTTAATCATATTTGATTGATGTATTTATAATAATGATATCCAAGTCCTAGCCCTTGACAATTAATCAGGGTGGCGACTTGACCAGGAAACCGGCAAAGACAGAGAATTTAATAAAAAATCCAAGAATTTACTTCTAATCGAAGTAAAATTCAAGTTTGCATGATGTCTTTATGATATCGTGAAGACATCGCCAGATCTTACGACGTCTTTACGATATCGTAAATACATCTTAACGACATGTACGTAGAATGTAGTAAAGTTGTCGTAAAGATGTCGTAACGATGTCCTAAAGACGTTGCTAAATTTTGTGCCCATTGGGTTGTTTACGTGCAAATCTCATTTAATGCAGTTAACTTAACCTACAATAAAAAATTTTACCGTGAAAACCCGAAAAATGACCGCTTGCTTTTTATTAATTAAAAAGAGAGCTTATCATATGATTTTGTTCGCTGATTTAAGTTTCATAATCGAATTGATGATATTCCAAACATACAGAAACAATCATTTTCTCAGTTTAAAAAAAATGTATTTATCACGTTTTATTTGCTTACTCCTCATTTATCCTGACTTGAAACAGGGAATTTTATGAAATAATTATCGCTCTTATTTTAGGGCCGGGATTTTCCGTAATTTATATTTCTGAATTTAATATAAAATTTTGTTTCCTTGTTCGTTGAGAATTTATCTTGATTTATTCAAAAAATCAACTTCCTGCTGTTAAAAGTTAAATCGTTTTGTTGATGATTATTTTTTTGTTTGTTTGAAGATCCACCATTTTCTTTGAAAATGTTACTACTTTGTTGAAAATGAATTTTTCGAATACAAATTTACCTATTCCAGTAGAAAATTGAACTATTTTGCCGGAAATTCTTTTTTTTTGTTTCGTAATGGTTCAAAATGTATCTTTTTGTCAGGTATACAAATAAACTATTCCAGTTGAAGACCCAGTGGGCACAAAATTTGGTGACGTATTTACGACATCCTTACGACATCTTTACGACAACTTTACGGCATCCTATGCCCATGTCGTTATGATTGAGAGTTGTTGTCCCGTAATCTGAGTAAAAGGAGTCCGCAGAATGCGTCGATTTATCAATAAAATTTTCACTTCCTAAATTCACTTGACAACTAAATTTTTATATTGCTAATGATTCTAATTACACAGGCGAGAAAAATTCCGAAAACACATTCTACAATGGGTAGAAGTATTGGCAGATAAATAGAATTAGTGATAAGAAAATATTGAAATTATACAGCTCACCAAATTTGTTGTCTTATTACTACCGCTTGTCGTAGAAGAGAGGAAAATTAAATCCAAAAGGAACGAACGTGACGCTTAGATTTTCCTTTCCTATGCTAAAGCGGGCAAAGCCCTTTTATCGTTGCGTGGATCGAATGATCCACTTTAGTTCCGAGAGAATTACTTTGTCTCGTTTTGAGATTCGAGAAGAAGTAAAATTTTCTAGGCTGATCTAATTTTGTTTTAAGCAGGTGGATAGGGCACGAGCAAAACGACACTCCCGTTACCTGGTCGAAACTTAGAATTTCGGTGCCGGGGATAGGACGTGACGAAAGCCGCTGCTGTTACGCCCTGCCTCCCGTCGGATGGAGATTTCAAAATTTTTACGTTCGGATCGCGAACGCAATTTTAATGGCTGAACCCATCGATTCCGGCCGCTCACTCACGTTACGTATTCGAAAGTTAGAATTTCAGTGCCAGGGATAGGACGTGGTTGCGTCTTACGGACTAAGTTTACCAGTCAACATTTTCATTCGATTCTTGATCCCGACGTTCGGACGGGCAAAAATCCGAGTGGTTCTGGCTCGTGTCAGGTTGCTCAGGAGACTGCGATTTTGACTTCTGTTCGACGGTTTATAATTGATGTGATTCAGGTAGGGATTTTCGCTGAGTTGCGGAATTTGGATTAGGAAGGTAGGGATACACCGTGAGAGCCAAAGCAGCGTTTGCAAATATGACTAGCCATGTAGCTGAATTTCCACGTATGGGGCATAATTTCTCAAGTGTACCCACCTCCAAAATGAAAGTTGTCCGATCGGGCTAAAAATTGGCCTAATTGT
>JAABKJ010008131.1:0-11529 GCA_011634705.1 Andricus grossulariae | reverse complement strand
TGAATATAGTAAACACGTATATGAATTTTATTATACAGAAACTATGAAATTCATATACGTGAAAGAAACTTACTGTACACTTAATAAGTTTATTATACATATAAATTCATAAAAGAAATTCAGTAAAGGCAAGTATACTAAAATTACAAAGTGCAATAAATTTACTAAACATATAGGAAATTTGATTTGCCCATGTATAATAAAATCGCAAACATTTCTAACAGTGTAGTGAACAAAGGTATCAGTGAGTAAAATTCTCTGTTCATACAACGTTCTTTGAGCCGATGATTCAATAATGGAGAGCGAATATTCAGCCATTAATTTCCCTTTGTCACCTTTGATTGAAAAACACCGTAATTTGTATCAATTATGAAATAAGCCCCAGCTCAATTTGCTTTTCCCTATTCTTTTAACCCATTTAGGTTCAGCAGCCCCGTGACGGAGCGTCTTGTCGCGTCACGTCGATAAGTTAAATTTCGAATTATCCTTCCCCTTGACGTGCATTCTGCATATTAAAGTGGGCGCGAAGCGCCGATAAAATATATAATCCCCATAAGGCAGACAGGCGACGCGACAATTTCTCGGTGCATTAAGGGCAGAGCCTACATATTTTATGGGGATTTTTGCATATAATTTTACGGCGCGTTAGAGGGACATTTAAATACGGCAGCTGGATAAACAGAGACGTGCCCGTGTCGTCGAAATGATGAGGGTGCCAAATCCGAGTAGAAGAGACCCCCTGGGAAGGAAAAAAGAGAGAGAGTGAGAGTGAGATGGAGATAGATATACTCGCTTATGGTGGAATGGGAATAGCCGTGCGCGGGACCGTGTTTGCACAGCATGCGATACATGTGTCCATACACGGCAACTACGGCTCGATCTGACAATTCACTTAAGGCTTAATCCCTATCTCACCGATCGCCTCTATGGCGCTAACTCACCCTAACTCGCTACCTGGGATCATTTCCTCACTCAAAATCAGTCCAATTTCATTTTTTACGAGCACAGTAAATGCAAGTTGATCAATTTGATCCCGAAATTGGATCCAAATGATATGCAATGCTTTTATACACTCAGAAAACGATTTGGTTAAATCAACAAAATTGTTGTTGGTTCAACCATAGAATACGGTTATTGTATGGATAACAAAATATTTGGTTGATCTAACTCAATTTTTTGGTGGTTTTAACAAAATATTTTGGTAGATGGAGTATTTGGCTCATTCAACTCAAACAATTGGTTAGGTCAATCAAATATTTAGTTGAATCAACACCAATTTTTTGAATTAAACCAAATTTTCATTTATATCCAAGAAAACGGTTTGTTTGGTCCAAGAAATTTTTTTTCTTAGTGTACAGATTACGGATTTTTATTTGATCAGTAAATTGCGCATCAGAATTATCAGATTCTGAAGATCAATTACCTGTCATCAATTTTCATAAGTAACAACTGTCGACAGTTGCACTCGATCGAGAGTCAGTTGTTATGTAACATCATCGATTTGGTTGAATTAACAAACAAAATTTGTTGGTTCAACCATAGAATATAGTATTGTATGGTCAAAAAAATGTTTGGTTGACCCAACTAAATTTTTTGGATGTTTGAAAAAAAAATAATTTGGTGGATGAAGTATTTGGTTGGTCGAACAAAACACCAAAAAAATTGACCCCACCAAGAAATTTGGTCGGCTCAATCAAATATATTGTTAAATCAACCAAAATTTGTTTCAGTCAGGCAAATTTTCATGCATATTCAAGACAACAGTTCTTTTGGTTCAAGAAAATTTCTTTTCTCAGTGCATTTTCGAATCTGAACACGTACTACAGTAGCCCAAGTTGTACCTTTTTAGCCAACAAATTTGAAAACAAAAAATCGCATATAACTTAAACGTCCCCTATATCTAATAATAATAATTTTATCTTTCGTCATTCACATTTTTTATGAAAATTAGACATTGCCACTTAATAAATATAATAAGTAGAAATTCAAAAAATTATTATTATAGCAAAATGTGAAGCAAGTAAGAAAAAATTATTTTCCTTAAAAATGGGTTTCAAAATTTCAAATAAATTATTAACAATGATGTTGAAGGCGATAATTTTATATGTATAAGAATTATTAACATGCATTTTTCATACATTGAGAAAATAAAAACAACCAAAAATCATTTTTTTAATCACCCTTGTTACCTGCATATTGAAATTTCAAAACTGTGCATTGTAAGAAATTTCCTACATTTTTTTTACGAAAAATC
Organism: Andricus grossulariae; assembly: GCA_011634705.1. NCBI lineage: Eukaryota > Metazoa > Arthropoda > Insecta > Hymenoptera > Cynipidae > Andricus > Andricus grossulariae. The sequence goes on along the minus strand of JAABKJ010008131.1, from coordinate 9,275 downwards.
ATCAAGTTTCGACCAAATCTTAAATTAATTTTGAATTTTGGTTGAAAATGCATCTATTTTGGTTGAAAGTTGTCTGATTTCATTGAAAATTCAATTATTTTGTTGAAAATCCCATAATTTTTTCAAAGGTCATGTTTTTGATTCAAAATTCAACTGGTTTGTTAAAAATTCGTCTTTTAGGGTTAAAAATAAAACTATTTGGTTGATAATTATCTTTTCAGTTGAAAATTCATATTCTTAGGTTGACAGTATAAATGTTTACTAGAAAAATGGTCTTTTTGTTTTAAAACTGCAACTATTTGGTTGAAAATTATATATTTTTTTAAACTCATATTTCCTTATCGTAAAATTCAACTATTTTCGGTTGAAAATTATTTATTTTCGCTCAAAAATGAAATTTTTCTTAAAAATTCATATTTTCGACTCGAAAAATTGATTGTTTTTTTTTTATTTGTCTTTTTTGGTTGAATTTAACTGTTTTTGATTTTCAATTATAATATTGTGTAGTCTCTTTTGATAGAAATTCTTCTAGTTTGGTTACAAATTTATTTATTATGGTGAAAATTCGTTTTTCTTTTTTTTTTGAAGACAAAATTTATATTTTTCATTTGAAAATTCAACTATTGGGTTGAAAAATCGTCTTTTTCGTAGACAATTAATCTTTTTGGTTGAAATTCATTTTTCTTCGTTAAAAATACAACTATTGGCCTTAAAGATAAATTAGTTCATTCAAAATTACTTTTCTTGGTTAAATATTCATCACGTTAGTCGAAAATCTATCACTTTTAGTGAAACTTCAACAATTTGGTTGAAAAATCAACTATTTGGTTGACAATTATATTTTTTTGTTAAAAATTCATATTTTCGAATCGAACATTCAATTTTTCATATTTACGAGTAGATAATCCAACTACTTTGAAGAAAATTATTCTTCTTGGCTTAAAAATTTAACAGTTTGGTTGACATGTTTTTCTGTCTCCACTGAAGAATGTTTCTTCGTTGAAAATTTAATTATTTGGATTGAAATTCGTCTTTGGTTCAAAAATTCATATCTTTTTGTAAAAATGATATCTTAGTTCTATCGGCTGATATAGGAGATTCTATTAACAAAAATTTGGAACACAAATAGGATCCGTTCTCTTAACTATTTTAGCTGAAATTGTCATGGAAGACTTGAAAAATACAGTTTTTAACATGAAGAATCTAGTGAATAATAAATTAGAAAAAGTAGGCATTCAATGTCTTTTTTATGCGAGATATGTTGACGATTCAGTTCTATGTGTAGAAGCAAATAAAATTGATATGCTTTTAAATGCTTTCAACAGTATACACCCAAGATTGCAATTTAATTTACTTTGGAAATTAAAAAAGACAATAAACTAGATTTTTTGGACTTAGCATAATTAAAACAATTGAGGGTAAAATTGTAACTGATTGGTATCGAAAACCATCATATTCAGGACGTACCTTCAGCTTCTTTTCTAATCATCCTACATAAAATAAGATTGCAATTGTAAAAAATATGATTGATAGGACTATAAAATTGTCACATCAAAACATTTATAAGAAGAATATAGAATTACCAATATCCACTTTTTTCATAGAAAAACATGTGAATATCAGAATTCATCAGATGAATCGAAAAGATAACAATCATACCAACAAAAAGATGAACGAGTTCAGGAATTTAGTAGTTCTTTAGAAACATATTTCTCCATTTGAAGTCTTTTTGTGCAATTATCTTTCACAAATTGAACTTTTTGACTGTTTTTTTAAGTGCTTTTTGGATTCATACAATTTTTAGAGCTTTTTTGTTCAAAAATAACTTTTTTGTACATTTTGACTTTGTTGAGGTCATATTTCTGAATTTCCTCTAACAAAAAATTGAAAAAATTAACATTGAAAGACTCACCATGTCGACAGAAGCTGAAGAATTCGTTCTCTGATTTCAGTCCCCTAAAAAATAATACAATCATTGGATAAAAATGAAATCAGTTATTAATTAATTTAACTAGCACTGATATTCCAGAATCAGTAGCTGATATCATTCGATATTTGGAAAATTCAGTTCAAAATTTGTCTCTAAGAAACATCAACATGTTTTCGAAATTGTAAGAGATTTGGAATCTAACTCAGAGAAAAATACCAGATAAGGCTGAATATGAAATTAGACACAAGATTTTAACTTTAACTTCTGAATATATCAAAAAACCTATACACATTTCCCACACTGATAGACTAATTGCTAAAAATATTACCTTAAAACATAAATTTTTATATTCCAATAAAGACTTATCAGTGACACGAGCGAACAAGGGTAATTTTGCTGTAGTGATGGATAGACAAGAATACATAGATAAGGCTAATAACATGATTGATTATCCCAACACTTATGAAAAGATAGATGTAGATCCTTTAAAAAAATTACAAAGAGATAATTTCAAATTAAATAATGAATAGAGAATTAAAAAGTTTCTAAGTTCTAGTGTTAGAAGAAAGCATCTCCAACTTATAATACTAACATTGCTAGGTTTTATGGTCTTCCTAAGATCCATAAACAAAATTATCCTCTCAGACCAGGTATTTCTTCTATTAATACTTCTACATATGTTTTAGCCAAAACATTGAACAGGATAATTTCTGACTCCTTACCTACCTATGAATATTCTGTTAAAAATTCACTTACTTTTAAAGATTACATTAACAAAACTAAAATTCCTGATGACCATATCATGGCTTCTTTAGATGTCTCATCACTCTTTACTAACGTTTCTTTAGATCTCGGCAATTGTTGCCGAAATTGTTATGCAAGATCTTGAAACGAATATCATGCAAAAATTGGGTTTTCAAATTCCGGTGTATTTTCGTTATGCAGATGATACCTTTCTTATTCTTCCTGAAGATAAAATTAATTCTACAGTATTACAGTTCAATTCTTACCACAGTAGATTACAATTTACCTTTGCTATTGAAAATGAAAAATCTATTAACTTTCTATGCCGCTATTCTACTATGTGATAATACTTTCCACCCAAATAACCTACAGATTGTTAAAAAATACTTATGGTATAACAACTATTCTAATGAGTTCGTACAGAAACATATGAACAAAAAACTTTCTGAGTTAGATTTAGAGAAAAACCAGCCTCCTAATAACAACCCAAATGTTGATGCTATTATTGATGCTAAACAGGAGGTCATCTCCATTCCTTTCTCAGGGACACTTTCAAAAACTTTCAAAAGGCTATTGAATAAATTTAAAATAAAAACGGTTTTTAGACTTGAATCCGAGTTAAATAAATTTATTAGATCAGGTAAAGACAAATTAGATACTTTAGATCAATGTAACGTAGTTTATAAAATCACGTGTAACTGCAGCAGGACTTATGTAGGACAAACGAAACGCCCCCTACACATTAGAATAAAGGAACATAAAAATAACATCAACCATGTAGAAAAAAATCATAAAGTTATAGCTGAACATTTGGTTCAATGCCATAATAGAGATCCAACTGTCATTAATTGGAATGGGATTAAATCCTACATTTTGAACCTAATTATTATAAACGTGCCTTTGCCGAAATGGTTTTCATTAAAAAAGAAGGTGAAAACTGTCTCAACAAAGTAACTGATTTATACTTCTTCAACGAATCATACAATATGATCTTGGATTCACTATGTTACGCCCACTTTTGAATTTTTCAACTTCGAATAATCAAAATATTATTTAAACTCTGCATACTTCGTCATCACAAAGGTAAATTTACAATTTATCAGAAACTTTTTTATAGACTTACTAACATAGCATCCATTCTCATAAATACGTATCTAATTTCATTTTCATATAATTTATATATTACAGGTCCGAATTATTTTAAAAATGAGCAGTCTAGTTATATTAAGAATGACTATTTTAATACATTTTTTGAACAAAATTTCGATTTCATCTATCCGTTCATGGTTCCAAAATACTAACTATCTGCGAAATCTTAAAGGTATTATAATTTACTATTCTACTCATTTCACCATTATATTTTATATATTTTCTTACATAATATGTTTCTAATTATTCATACTTCATAATAGATATTCTGATGAAGGAATCGGTCTGATTCCGAAACGTTATTTTTATGTACAAAATTATGAATAGATGGTCTGGAAGAAGTCGATGAAATAAGGTTTTTCCTTACAAATTTGAAATCAATAAATGATTGAGTAAATCGTTGACCTATTAGTAAAATATTTTAGTTCCTTTCATCTAACTTTTCACAGTCGCGATAAACAATGGTTTAACACTCGCCTAAAGTGGTTTTTGCTCTTATTTGAAAGACGTTCAAGTATGCCGGAACAGGTCTCTTGAGCAGTACACGTGCGGGTGGAATCTTGCGTGACAGCAAGTACAAGCATAGAAATTAGACCTACACTTAGCTATGGGTTTACATGTAAAGTACCAATTGCCCCGTCTTGGATCACAACTTCTCGAGAGCGTAAAGTACCTTCATTGTAATCTATGCGGCACGATTTAAAACAAACCACCTTATTCGCTTATATTCCCCCTAAGTGTGTGCGTTAATCGCTTTAACTGTTTATAGCATGGTTCGTATTTTCCACCTCCCATGTTCAGGAAAAAGCCTGTTCAGCATAAATTGCAATTTAAGCATTTGACTTCCCCAATTCAAGGTGAATATCTTAACATTAATTTATTTCTTACAATGTTCATTCAATCCTTTACAAGGCGAGACGACAAACATGATACTCGTAGAATGAAAAAGATATTTTTAATTCCATCGAAGTAGGGTAGAACGGGGCAAAAGCGAGTTTGCAAACAACATTACTATTTCTTCATCATTTTCATTCTTCTTTGCATAAAATAATCTATTTCATTAGATAAATGGTTTAATAAACTAAGATCTTGAATGCTGACGTTCTAAAAGAAAAATTATGCAGAAAACTGTTTTGACAACTAAAGAATGGAAGATTCTCTGGCAGACATGTAACGTTTGCTACAATAATTGAAATGCTTATAGCATGAAAATTTGATCTTCTGGTAGATAGAACGCTATTCCAACAATTATTTATGAAAATTAAACATAACAAGTTCAAAAAAATATTGAATTTATGAAATAGCTGAGACTTCACCATCGGAACAAGAGCCACAAAGAAAAAAGTTGGTGAAAACTTGAATGGTATATCTACTATTAATATTATCATACCATTAAAATTTGATCAATTTATAAAATATCAAGGAACCCGACCGTCGAATTGTTACATCCTAAGATATTTTTATTAAATAAAAAAACAGAAATATGATAAACAATAAAGGTCCGTCCATAAACTACGTTATCAATTTAAGAGGGGAGAGTTTAAAGGTAGTTTCTGGAATGAGCAAAAGATTTTATAATTATAATTTTACTTTTTCTCCCAGTTTCTAAGAAACTTAGTCTTTTCCCCTTTTTCTCGTTTTTTCCGTTAAATGCGAACTGATTTAATAGAACCCAACAAGTTAAAACAATTAAATTTTTGGTTCAAAAGCCATCTTTTTTGTCAAAAATTTACATACTTGACTGCGAGTTCAACTAGTTGGTTGAAAATACTTTTTTTTTTATTTAAGATTCATCTTTTAGTTGAAAATTTAACTATTCCATTTTTAGAAAATCAATCTTCCTGATTAAAAAAATAATCTTTTGAGTTGAATGTTAAACTCTTCTGTTAAAAATTAATTTTTTGAGATACATAATTTTAGTTTAAAATTCATCTCTTTTGTTGAAAATTCAACTATTTTGTTGAAACATTATTTTCTTTTTTGGTTGAGAGTTATTTTTTTCAACTAAACACGTATATATTCTCTAATTTCTAGTTGAAACGTCACATATTTTGTTGAGAATTCGTCTTCTTTGGTCGAAAATTAATCTTCTTGGTTGAAAATTCATCCTTTTGTGGTTGAAAATGCAACTATTTGGCTGTAAATTAATCTATTTTGGTTGAAGACTCAACTATTTTGTTTTAATTCATTTTTTTGTTGTTGAAAATTCATCATTTTAGTTAAAAATACATGAAAATTCAACAATGTTGCTGACCATTGATGTATTTTAATGAAAATTCGTTTTCTACGGTAGAACATTTTTCTTCGCGGAAAGTTCATCTTTTTGGTAAAAAATTTAACTATTTTCTTAAAAATTAATCTTTTTTGGTTGGAAGGTAAGCAGCTTGCTTGAAACTTCAACTGCTTCGTTAAAAATTCATTTTTTTCACCTCTTTGGTTGAAAATTCAACTTTTTTTTGAAAATATGTTTATCCTTCATAGGTTGAAAATTGATGTCTTTTGTGGAAAATTATTATTTTTTGTTCATTCAACTGTTCGGTTAGAAATTCGCCCTTTTTGATGAAAAAACGCTACTTCTAACATTATTCAAAGTTAATATTATTAATACTAAAAAGAAGTTATTTAGACAATTATTTTTGTTAGCTTTAATTAATTATTACCTCATTCTAAGTAAAAACTTGACAAAAAAAGGGAAATTTAATCAAAAGTCGTAACTATCTAGCATTACTATAGGAAACGATAGTTATAACCAACATTCTTTGTATTTACATTATTTAAAGAGAATATTATTAAAAATAACAACAAATTGTTTAAACAATTATGTTTGTTAACTTGAATTAATCCTTACCTTACATTAATGTAAAAGTGGGCCAATATTGGAAAATTTTATAAAATGTGAGGAAATTGCTAAAAACAATAATAAATTATTTAAAAAATGTATCTTAAGATCTAATCATCAGTAAATAGTAGTACTTGATGTAGTAGAAACAATTTTCATTTAAAAAACCACACAAAAAATCATAATTAGCGCCAGAAACTAGCAAAACCCAATTTTTCACTAATAGCTTTTTTTCAAACCATATAAAACAAGCTTACGGGGTAATATAATGGTGCTACCACGATCGAATTCTTTTTTTGTGATATTAGTAAAATTATGATTTTGGTTTTTGTTGTTAAGTTCTTCCAGTCTATTACCAATTTGTTTATCAATAATGTTTTGTGGAAAGTTATTCAAAAAAAGGTAGAATTGACTAAGTTTTTTAAAGTAGCAATTTTTTGTTGAAGAGGATTTTTTTAGAGAAAGTTAAGCAAACGGCCTGAGTTAGTCGATTTGCGAAACCAATTAGTAGAAATGGAGCCATTATCATTCTCAATGATGCTAATATTAAGAAAGTCAATAGTATTATTATATTCAATTTCATGTGTATATTGTAATCTTTCATAATTTAAATTATATATTTGGACAGTTTTTTCAATCTGATCTTTAGGAATAATTAGAAATGTGTTGAAAATGGTGACAAAAGTCAAAACGACTACTTCCAGAGAAAAATAGTATAATTTATTGTGTCAAGATCATAACGGAATTTTACATTTCGATGTACCAGTTTCGTCATCAGATAAATTGATCTAAACTATAAATAAAAACAAACAACAATAATAATAAATAAATAAGTTCAACAAGACAATAGAAGCTCTGAAAAAATAAAAATTTGCTGACCATTTGTAATTAGATATGTTTCTAAAATGGATTACATCACGGACAAAAAGCTCTAATTACAAATGCTGAGCGAATTTTTAATTTTTTAGAGCTTCTATTTTCTTGTTGAACTATTTTATTTATTATTATTATTGTTTATTTTTATTAATATTTAAGATCAATTTATCTGATGAGGAAACTATGTTTCGAAACGTTATACGTTTTGATTCCGTTATGAACTTGACACAATCAATTATACTATTTTTGTCTGGAAAGAGTCGTTTCGACTTTTGTCACCACTTTCATCTATTATATTCCCAGGCGTTAGACATAAGAAGAATTCAACATCTACTTTCTTTGATATTTCCAAAAATGTGTTGTTTACATACCTAAAATACGTGATAATTTGGAAATCAAGTTTAATAAAAATTTCAAATTCTAAGTTGCATTACCATGTCTGCCAAATTATTTGAAATAGCAGAGCCCATCAGAGTTCCAAATGTTTGTCTATAAAAAAATGTATTAAATTGAAAGTGTGATCCATTAGGAATTTTATCCCCTCTTTAAATGTATATAAACTTTAAAGGTAAAGCAGTAACTTTCTCAATATAAGACCATCTTTTTTTAATACTATTGAGAACCAGATCTAAATGAACATTACTGACGAGAGAAGTTACATCAAGTGAGATCATTATGTGGTCAGAAGAAATAATGATTTTATATAGTTTTTGTTTTAAATCAATATCATTTTTTATAAAATATTTTGGTTTTGGAAGAGCGGAGTCAAAGGAAAATTATTTTCATATATGTATTCAGGAAGACCATAAATTCTAGCCATATTAGTATTATCTGTAATAAGATCTTGTCTACTTATGTTAGAGTCTAAAAGACCTTTTAGTCTCCAACTGTTAAGTTTATCAAAGGTTTTTCTTTGTGTAGATTTTAGAGCATTATTATTAATTTTTTCGTGAGTAGTGGAATCGTTCAACATCATTTCCATTTTGTTGTAATAATCTTGCTTATTGAGAATAACCGTGACATTACCTTCTTCTGCACGTGCCTTATTCTTATTGATTGGACCTTAACTCATGAATTCGATCATCCCTCTACCAGGAGCAATATCCCCAACCCATACATGAAATGCATGAAACATATACTTAGAAATACGGAAATGCGTGTATATAGTTATATACGTAATGTTAGCACAAAGTCAAAGGAAGATCTCGTAACATCCCTGGGGAGGATCAACTGCGTGCCCCGTATCCGGAACGCTTTCGAACGCTTGTCCTTCGCTTTGATTTATGTCCTTATAAATGACGTCACTCGTCCACGTCCGGGATCCTTTCCTCCCCAATGTGTGCACAAAGGATCCGCCGTCATATTATCCCGTGTCTAGCGTATATAAATGACCGAAATTGGGACTCATTGTGTTTGTCATCGGTGGAATATTTGTTCTGATTTATGAAGCACGCGGGCGCCATGCCCTTGGCATATCTGCAAGCTTTTTAATATGATTTTTATAGAAAAAGAAGGGAAAAGAAAATAATTAACTTCGAGGTTTCATGTATTGACTGCAACAGTGTTGCTTGATGGTTAATTTTTAAAGACGCGCCTTTCTCTTTACACGAAGAAAAATGGATGTTTAAACGTGGATATTCAAAGGGTAAGATTGTACCGCCTAACATGCAGATATTCATGCCAAACATCTACTATCTTTTTGAGATGTTACGCGTAAAAATATTTTTATGTTAAACT
>JAABKJ010008130.1:0-11529 GCA_011634705.1 Andricus grossulariae | reverse complement strand
ACATCACTACTTTCCAACCGAGCAATTCACGCCTACCCCGAAAGGGAAACGGCTTAATGATATAATAATAATTATAACTAAATCTTTAGAGATTTGTACCATTAAAATATTACTTGTCCTTTTATAAAGTTACTTTCACAAATAAAAAAAAAACATTATTTATAATAAAATCGCGATAAACTCTGATACATATTATGAGACAATTACATTGAAAAATCAAAAATACTTGAATGGCTCCGTATTACAGAAAATTATACCTGGAAAATTCTAGAGATACCTAACAAAAAACTGGAGTTGTCAGGGTACTTTTTCAGGATTTCAGTAAACACCATGCTACATTTTGGAACATAATTGTACAAACGCAGTGCCTCAAATGAACGAAAACCGCATCAACCTTTGATATTAAAAATTCCCAAAATATTTGCAAAACTATTTTAAATAATCTCGTCCACTATGGAGGGAGTAGAACACAATCATGAGTTAGGAAGTTTGAAAGGAGCATTCTATAAAGTTGAATATTCTGATAATATCGGTGAGATATTTTTGGTTGCTTTCGTACCGATAGGATCGATCTTGAAACAATGAGTACTACACGCAGAACTCGGATAAACCGTTTAGCTGGTAGGCGGCCAGTATCAACTATCCCGTTTAGTCGGGCAGACATGAAAGTTTATCTGTATTGCCTATCCTATCGGATCTGAAACGAGCACCATGCCAGGGCGGAGCAGGGGTTTGTTGTTTGTTTGACGCCCGTGAAGTTTATCGGTTCCTCAGCGATTTCTCAAAGTTGCTTCTCTTGCTTGTTCCCTCGGGAAGCCTTCAGGAAGACTCGGCTTCACTCCACCCTCTTTCTATCGACCTTCTCTCTCCAATACTTGGCTTTCCTTTCACTCTTTCCCTCCCAGCGCTGTGATCCTTCGGAATTCCTTTGGGAACTTTCCGATATTCATATCTGCTTGCTACTACATCAAAAATTCCACGCTCGCCTCAACCTGAACTCAGTTCCACGCTTATAAAGGATTCCCAGCCACTTACAATATCAGAAACCCCCTTCCGTCTGTGTCTGTTCCAAGCTTCCACTACTCTAGCATGCATAATGCTTTGGAAAGAGTGTGAATCGTAATTCGTAACGAGTCAATGGTATTACAGATATCCGATATTTAGAACTTTCTCGGTGGTTCTGCTCCTTTTGATTTGAAAGGAAGGTCAATTAGGTCCTATTCAAGTTGCTCGTAACATTTTTACTTGGAAGAGCGCAAATTTTTGGAGGGTATTCTAGGGAAATTAAATCTTAATTAAGGTTATCTTTTAAGAGAATGGACAACAGTAAGAGGAAATGTATACTTATTTCGTTCAAAAAAGTCTAGAGCAGTGCCCATTTGACCGTCGTCTACTTGCTTGCTCTATTCCCCCTAACCAACTTTCCCTCACGCAGCTGAGTAACCTAGAGACTGCTGCCCCGACCCTTTCCAGCTGAGTTCCCTTGTACTTACTGACGAATAAAATACGAAATATGACTTCCTTACATTTTTCAATTAGTAATTTATTGTATTAGAAATCTACGATTTTTGGCGATCCCAATGGTATGTTCCTTGCAAATAAGCTGAAAATTAGAATAACTTTACTGTTAGAAATTTCTGTCTTAATTTTATGAAACATGTTCGAAAGTTTTATGTTGCCATATACTTTGTAAACTGATGATAAATGTAGGCAAATTATCATAAATATAGGAAAATTCAGTTACAAATTACCCAATTTTCACTTACAATTACGGAATTTTCTATAATTCATTGTATATGAAAATGTCGAGAATTGTATCTTGCAGAACTCAGCACGGGTCTATAAAGGTCGATTTGAAAGAAAAATGTGAAATTTCTCCATTCGCTAACCTTACAAAATGAGGGGGATCGTTGCTTTCTAGCAAAAAAATCAACTTCTTTTTTTTTTTTTTTTGAAAAGCTTAATTTTTTACGACTCTGAATTTAGCTATACATATACATTTAAAATACCCCCAGGAGATTTTTTATTCACCGCGAAAAAATAAATATTTTAACAAATACAATGTTTATAACAATTTTTTACGTTTTTGATCGTTCAATTTACAATGATGTAAACTAACACTAAATAAACACAAACTAAATAAAGATAATACTATTGTCAACTGTAAAGAACCAATTATTAAATTGAACATTGTTTATATCCCCCTACTGTCACTGAATACCAAAAAACCCTTTGAATATGGATTTCCATATTCGGACTTATAGCTAGAACGAACTAATAGTCTCAGAAAAAATTTAAAGGTATCGTTGGATGCGTCTCGGCCATATTTCTAGCAGATTTTTGAATCATGAAAAAAAATTATTTAAACAATTATATTGTTTATAATATTTATAATTCGTTCAAATAATAAGTTAACAATAATTTGTCATATATTACAACAAGATATCGTTCCTCGAATATTACAAAAAACAGATAAATTTTTTTAATTCAAAAACTTCAATCTAAACATTATTTTTACTTCCTCCACTCTCACTTGAAAAATCCTGTTTACTTATTGTTTAGACGAATAATAAATATTATAAACAATATAATTGTTTAAATAATAATTTTTTTTCATGATTCAAAAATCTAGAGATATGGTCGAGACGCATACAACGATACCGTTAGATTTTTCTGAGACTATTAGTTCGTTCTAACTATATGTCCGAATATGGAAATCCATATTCAAAGGATTTTTCGAATGAGAGTGGAGGGGGTAAAAATAATGTTTAAATTGAAGTTTATAAATTTTAAAAAAATTTTCTGCTTTCTGTGATATTGGAGCAACGATATCTGGTTGTTATTTGTGACAAATTATTGTTCACTTCTTGCTTAAACAAATTATAAGTATTATAAACAATATAATTGTTTGAATAATAATTTTTGCTTGATTCAAAAATCTGCTAGAGATATGGCCGAGACGCATCCAACGATACCTTTAGATTTTTTTTGGGTCTGTTATTTCGTTCTAGCTGTATATCCGAATAGGGAAATTCATATTCAAAGGGATTTTGGTATTCAGTGACAGTGGAGTGGATTTAAACAATGTTCAATTGATTAATTGGTTACTATTATTGGTTCGTTACAGTTGACAATAGCATTATATTTATTTAGTGTTAGTTTACATAATTGTAAATTAAACGATCAACAACGTAAAAAATTGTTATAAACATTGTATTTGTTTAAATAATTATTTTTTCGCGGTGAATAAAAAATTTCCTGGGGCTATTTGATTGAAGTATCTACTAATATGATTGAAACTATTTTCATCTGATACATTTGTTTATATAGAGTTCCGAAATGTTTATAACAATTTAATTGTTTAAAAATCTTTTTTTTTAATAATTCTAAAATCTCCTAGAGATATGGCTGAGAAGAATCCAGCTATGTTTTTGGTTTTTCAATAGGACAATTGCTTTTGTTTAAATAAATTCCCCAATTTTCAAATCTATATGTATAGCTAGATTCAGGGTCGTAATTATTTTTGCACTTTTTATAGCTTTGCTTCTTCACAAATGATATTAAAATTGTATTACTGCTCTAAATTAACCTGAAACAGTACATTATATACATCGAAGCAAATAAATTATTATCAGTAAATTGGGACAGCTTAGAGATGAGTTTGACCCTATTCCTCATCAGGCTGAATAAGAAGCGGAGTTACAAAAATATATTGTGTCTTTTCGTTTTTCCTTAACTTTATTTAAAGGCAATTTAAGTCTCTGAACTCAACATTCAATTTATTTGTTAATAAAAATATAACAAGCTTTTCTTATAACATCATAAATATTCTTTAAATTTTAAAAGAAGTGGTAATTATTAATTTCTGCTGTTCTAATACTTATAGGCAGTTTGTTCTATCATTAATGAAAATATATTAGAATTAGTGAAAAATAATTTTATATTTAACACATGTAGGCATGAAAAATTATTGGTAAAAAGTTACTGCTTTTATATTACTCTGATAAATAATTTTGATGATTATCAGCAGATGAATTTAATAGACTGGAAAATTAAGTTGACTCTCGAAAGTAGCCGTAGCTCCTACATGGATAAATAATTAATATTGTATCAATAAAATATCGTTACGAATACGGACTAAATGATATTTTTCAAATCAGACGAGTTTCAGAATTAATTTAAAGAACCATTGTATTTTAAACAACATTTCTCTAATTCGCTATTTGAGTATTTAATCGATATTTTTCTAATATTCATAAACTTTTTCAAAGATTTTCAATTTTTCAAACCATTTTTTATTTTTCAGATAATTTAGGTTGAAAAATTATGGAATTTCATATTTTCTACTGGTTAATTAAAAAAAATGCGGAAAGTCAATGTATTTTATAAAGCGATTTTCGATTTTTTTTTAACAATTAATAATTATTTTGATTTCAATAAAAACCTCGCTAATTTCAATAAATTAGGTTACCAAGAAAGAAAATCTGTTCTTTTATGAACCCCATCTGAACTATTAATTTATTATGTTAGAAATCGATTCATTAAAAGACTTGCAGTAATCTTTAGAAGGTAGATAAATATAAGCAATATATCCCATGAATGATTAAATAGCAAAAAAAACTAAGTTTTGTAAGCATTCTGAGCTTTCAGCTTTCACACACTTTGTGATTCTTTAAACAATTACAGAATTTTTATAATAAATACATTGGTTCTTCAATTAAATTGATTAAATTTTGCAACTTCTTGCTGAAAACCAATGGTTTCAACATTAGAAAATAGTTCAAGCTATTACAAATCATTTAAAAGTTGATGAATAGTTAAAAATATCGAACACATAATTAAATTCCAAAAAAAACACGTTTCTTCAGCGTTCTCGGTTTACCGGATAGATTTGAACACATCAAAATTCTTTAAAAAATTAGAGAAATGTTATTTAAAATACATTGGTTCTTTATATTAATTCTAAAACACGTCCTATTAGGGAAATGTCATTATTTTTTCATTCCTCACTTGAGACCAATTGTTTTGAACAATAGGAAATTGTTCGAACAATGAAAAATTAAATACAAATATATGGCACACATAGCAAAACTCTCACTTCACTTCTTAGGGGGTTGGTTTTGAGGATGGATAGAAGAGTTTTATGTGGGTAAAAATTAAAAGTTATCTTCTGTTAGTTTCCGTCAAAGTATTTTCAATAAAAAAAATAGACTTTTCATTTTATCTTAATTATAAATTCTTATATCTTATTTGCATATTTTCAAAAGCGACATTTTCCCCAATGTTAATTGAATAAGAAACTTTAGGGGCTGTAAGGCACGCCTTTTTATTAACAAACATTGCTCAAATTTTCAGGGTATAATTTTTTTCGGGTCCATTAATGGTTTCAGGGGGTGGCATGACAAATACGCTAGACTTTTAATTGTAGCACAGGTTTGGTTCCGACCTTGGACTCACAGTGGTCCAGAAATTGATTTTGGCGGACATATACGTCCACAGGTTATATTTAATTTCTTAATCGGTTTGAACTTTTTTTTCAGAAACACTCTGCATTAAATTCTCGAGAAATGTAAGGAAAGCGATTTTTTATTAAAAAAATGCTTCTGTCTCAATTAATAGAGCGAGGAATATAGGAAACGGCGAAGTATTTTTTTGATTGAAGAGAAAACAATGACAATTTACCTTACCCCGGTGAAAAAATTATATATAGTTTGTATATAGTGGACCAGACAAGGCTCATCAGCACATTTTTTTATTAAAATCAAAATGACAGCAATAGGCACTTCGTAAAATTTGAAAAAACTGAACATTTATAAGTGTAAAAATCAAAATACGTAAAAAATAGTCAAAATACGAATTTTACCAACATTTTTTTTCTAACACACAGTACTATAAGATAATAAGAGTTATTACAGTCATTAAAATTCGAGGTTGTAATTGATAACTATAATTTTTTTAAATAACATACATAAACAAATCGTCCAAATGTTAATTTTACGAACAATATTCCTATATTTACAGTTTTTATGAAAGAAAAGATTTTTTGGGAAACGCCAGAATATTATATTTGATTTTGTTCGGAAAAAAGTCTATATAAAACAAAAAAACAAACAAAACATTCTCAATGGCTACTTAGTTCGTCAACTGTCCATTTGCGAAGAACACATCGCATGAACCACAAAAAAATTGAAGAGGAAACTTTTTATTTTCTAAACTTCCTTCGTATTGAAAGTAACAGGTATGTAATCGAAATCGATGGAATTCGTTGAGCATGAAGTGGTTGAGTGCAATCGTTCAAGGCTTCAAACTAGAGTTGGTTGCGGTGCAAACGTCACGTTTCACAGAACGTCCACAATAGCTCATTAATTTGAACAATCATTGAGGGCACATTGTGGCCATGGGCATGCTCATAGAATTTGCGGTTTATACGCGTGCAGGAGTAGGACGCCGTATGAGGTACAGTTGGTTCTCTGATCAGATATAACGAGTACTTATACATAAACTCATCGATCAAGAACCATTAATTTTCGGCTAATCTCTAAGTTTATCCTCAAATCTGCAATAATATTGCCTGTAAATATTTATTTCAAGATTATAAATTTAATTCATTCAATTTTCAAATATAAGTGTATACCTGCAAACAAAGAATTGTTCATTTTTTTCACCATCACAGATTTCTTTCTGGTAAAAAATGATATTTTGAAAATTAATGAAATTTTCTATGCAGCTAATGACAGCAAAAGAGTTTTTTTAATTTGCGATTTATACGTGAAAAATATGCTGAAAGAAAGAAATAACAGTCCCCTTCTCGCAACTCTTCAAAGAATAGGAATTCGCACACAAAATTTAACAAAGTTATTCTAGCATGTTTTAATTTTTTCCGGTATCTTAGAATATTAATGTAGCAGAAAAGGAAAAATGACAATGGAACAAGGAGAAGGCCGGAAAAGGCCTTTACTACATTAATATTATGTTATTCTAGTATATTCGAAAAAATTTAAGTGGGTCCGGATCATGCTAACCCCCGACAAGTCACATTGCAGTATCTCTCATTCGGAAAAATTTCAAGTCCACACAAAATTGGCAAAAATGTGACAAGTCACATTGCGTTAAGTCACACTACGGTAAGTCACATTACGGTAAGTCACACTGCGGTAAGTCACATTACAGCATCTCTCATTCGACAAAAATATTTAGTCCGCAGAAAATTAGCAAAAAGTAGTTGGGTACTTGAATTATTTTTGTGAATTCCCCCCAAGGGAAGTTGGAAGGGGTATGGGTGTAAAATACATTACTTTTGTGACAGGGGTATCTTCCCGCACTTTTGTCAATTTTTTCTGGTCTTCAAATTTTTCTGAAAGAGAGATGCCACCATGTGACTTTCCGCGAATGTGACAAGCCGCAAATGTGATTTGCCCCAAATCTGACCTGCCGCAAATGTGACTTGTCGCAATGTCACTTGCCGGAGGTTGGCATGTCTCAGTCCCACAATTTACGGAAGCTTTTCTAAAGTTTACAGAATATTACATTTATGAATACTTTCTGGAAAGTTTACGGAAACTTTCTGTGAATTTAGGATTTTTCAAATGTAAAATTGATATTGTGTAAACTCTACACAACACTTTTCAAGCTCTACATTATAAAAGTTATGCTGTTTCAATTTATATAGAAATTCCTGTAAATCTAGCAGATATTTCAAGCAAATTCTAATAATTTGAATAGATTTCATATGAATTATTGCGAAGTAATTTAAGCGAATTTTCTAAGAATTTAATCAATGACATTCAATTAAAATAAAAACGAATTTTACTAATTTCAAGTGTATTTAATTAAATTCTACTAAATTAAAAGTGAATTCAAGTGAATTTAAGCAAAATTAGGAAAATTTCTGCGAATACTAGTACAAAGAAACTTAGACTGAATTCAAATACAAATCAATTAAAACTGAATTCCAAAGAATTTTGGGGAATTCTTATAAAATAAAGTCATTTTTAATCAAAATCTAATAAATTCATCTGATGAAATGTAAATGAAAGCAGATTTAAAGAAAATTCTAGTGAATTTAACCAAAATAATTTTAATGAAATTGATCGAAAATTAAAAATAATTAAAATATAATTAGTGTATTCAAGCGAATTTAAATGAATTGACGTGAATTTTAATAATAAAGTGAATTTATGAGTTCATATCCGATCTAGTGGAATAACACACTAAATTGAAATCGGTTCAAGTGAATTCAGTTAAATTTAATTGAATTTCATTAAATTCTGTTAAATTTAAGTGACCTCGTGTAAAATTGAAACAAATTAAGCTAATACGAGTAATAATAGGTTGGGGACTTTATTGACCGTATAAACGTTTACATCTTACTTTTCTCCTCTCGAAAAAACTATCTATAAATCTGTAAATGAATGAAAAAGTTATTTTTCAACATACTTGAAACCTGAATATATTAAAAAAATTAAAGTAGAACGTTTTAATCAAATGTTGGTTGCTATAGTTTTTAAAGGTTTTTTAGAAGAATTCTCAAACTTCAATATGTTTTTTGATTAATTTTATTTTAACAAGAGTTTAATTTTTTATTAATTTTATTTTACAGAAATAATTTTTATTGAGAACAGAAATTTCATTACATTTCAGTTAGAAATATAAATCAACTTTTTATACATGATTTTGCAACTACAATAGGCACCAAAGGAAAATATTTTCTCATTGTAAATTGAATTCCTACAAGAAGTTATGTAACTTGCTACAGAATTAATTAAATCCAACTAGGAGGGCCACCATTGTGTGCTCAAAAGTTCAAAGCAAGTTAATTACATTCAATTTACCCGTCTAAATTAAAAAACAAACTGAATAAAAATTTTAAAGCTGAAATTATTTTAATTGAGAAAATTAAATAAGTAGTTATAGGTGAATATGGATGAATTAAAGTGAAAACATTTCTTTGTGTCTCTCACAGGACTGTAATTATTTTTATCACTGTTAATTACCAAGGCCCACAAAAAAAGTGGTCTGAAATTTACATGTGACAAGGCTACCCTTATGGATTTTGAGCCGCTAAATCCGAATCCGGCCTTAGAATTTTCCCTAGACCCTATAATTTTCCCCTAGTCTAGGGTAAATGTGTTAAATTTTGGAAGTTTCAGGCTCCATTGATGTTATATTTATCCATGAAAAAGTTAATGGAATAACGTCGTTTGTCCGTATTTCGGTTCGCTCAGTTCAAGTCTGATTTTAGAATTTTTGTAAAGTATCTTTGAATATCCCTAGCCTAGGGGAAACAGTGCATAAATGTGAAAAACTTGAGGCTTAACGGAGCTTTTGTTTGTGCACGGAAAAGCTGATGTCTTTCCTTATTTTTAACTGCTGATTTCATATGTGACAGAAGTTTTCTGCAGTATCTCAGATTTTCCCTAGCCTAGGGTTAAATGTGAAAAAACGAGAAACACTAGAGTTTCTACAGAGGTTCCATTTTTGTGAAGTAAAGAAATATATTTGCGCATTTTCAGTAGCTAAGATAAAAAATTCGGCATCAAGGTACCTGCAAATCTTGGTGATTACAGTGAAGAACAGGGAGAACGCTTTCATCAGGACTCCTAGGAAATATGGTCTCCCCGGCGGCATCTCTCATACGGAAAAAATTTTCAAGTCCATATTGAAATAGCAAAACTGCGGCAAGCCTCCCAGGACTAATTGTCACATCTGCAGTATTTCCTACTCGCGGCAAGTCTCCTCAGTGGCATCTCTCATCCGGGAAAAATTTAAAAGTATACATCAAAGTAGCAAAACTACGGCAAGTCTCCCAGGACTAATTGTCACATATGCGGTATCTCTCACCCGCGGAAAGTCTCTCCAGCGGCATCTCTCACCCGGGGAAAATGTTCAAGTCCACATCCAAGTGAAAAATCTGCGTCAAGTCTCACAGGACTTATTGACACATCTGCGGCAAGTCTCCCAGGATAAATTGTCACGACTGCGGCATTTCTCACCAGCGGAATGTCTCCCCAGCGGCATCTCTCGCCCAAGAAAATTTTCTATGTAGTTGTGAAGATGGCAAAACTGCGACAAATACCTCCCCAGCGGCATCACTCGCCCAACAAAATTTTCTAAGTAGTTCTAAAGATGGCAAAACTGCGGCAAGTCTCGCAGTAGCATCTCTCGCCCAAGAAAATATTGTAAGTAATTTTGAAAATGACTAAATTTACAACTATTTTAGTTAGAAAATTTTCTTCGGCGAGCGATGCCGCTGGGAGACTTGCCGCAGTTTTGCTACCTTTAGAACTACTTAGAAAATTTGGTTGGGCGAGAGATGCCGCTGGAGAGACTTGCCGCGGGTGAGAGATGCCGCAGATGTGACAATTATTCCTGGAAGGCTTTCCGCAGTTTTCTAAATTCAATATGGACTTGAAAATTTTTCCCAGACGAGAGATGCCGCCGGTGAAACAATAAGTCTTGGGAGACTTGCCGCAGTTTTGCCATTTTCATTTGGACTAAAAAAATTTTCTGGAGGAGAGAGATGCCACTGGGAGACTTGCCACTGGTGAGAGATGCCGCAGTTGTGACATGCCGCAGATGTGACATGTCCCAGGTGTGACTTGCCGCAGAGACTTGCCGTATGTGAGATGATATGGACCCAAATGGAGCGGCATTACCAAGGACGATGGGATGAACACATGATAGCAGATTTTTGCTGGAGGTTGAAAAGAGATGTTGCAAGTACAAGAAAAAGACGCAAAAGGAATACACTTCGTAGGACGTTTAACGATGAAAGAACAAGGAAACAAAGGAAAATATAATATAAAAAATCCTCTAGGCTAGGGAAAATCCGAGGTACTGCAAAAAATTTCTTCTGTCAGATATGAAATCAGCAGTTAAAAATACGGAAAGACATCTGCTTTTCCGTGGACAAACAAAAGCACCGTTAAGCCTCAAGCTTTGCACATTTATGCACTTTTTCCCATAGGCTAGGGATATTCAAAGATACTTTACAAGAATTATAAAGTCAGACTTAAACTGAGCGACCCGAAATACGTACAAACGACGTTATTCCATTAACTTTGTCATGGATAAATATAACTTCAACGGAGCCTGAAACTTCCAAAATTTCACACATTTACCCTAGACTAGGGGAAAATTGTAGGGTCTAGGGAGAATTCTAAGGCCGGATTCGGATTTAGCAGCTCAAAATCCATCAGGGTAGCCTTGTCACATGTAAAGTTCAGATAATTTTTTTTTGTGGGCCTGTGTTATTTATACGATTTTGTACAACGCAGCAGAATTACAATTACCTTTTTTTATTGCCAAAAAATTTCATGACAGAAGTAATCGGTTGCAACGTGATTTTTAAATGTCCAATGCTTCGTCGATGTGAACAGCAGAATGCATTTACCTCCTACCACGTATCAGAGGGTATTTAATTTGACGTTGGATATGGATGAAATTGGTCAGTAACTTTTTACCAACGCTCATCAAGCACTTTTTTCTACTATATATATATATATATATATATATATATGAGCATAAAAA
>JAABKJ010008129.1:0-11529 GCA_011634705.1 Andricus grossulariae | reverse complement strand
TCAGTTTCAGGTCAGCCCTGAAGAAGTGAACTGCAATGTTCACGAAACGTCGGCAAGTTTCGTAGTTTTGCACACGAGTGAAACCCGAAAAAGCTTTAAATTTTCAATTTAAATTTATCAATAGGATCAATCATTTACTATCATTTTACTATATTTACTATTATCATTTATTATTTAAGAAAGACTGTATTTTCAATAATTATTTTCTACGATTTTTTGCAAATATACAATAATTATTAATTATTTTAACAATTTTTATAAACGTATTCAGAGTTTGGCTATTTTTCTGATGAGTCTTTTCTATGTAAATAATTTTCATAAACAAATGCCGAGTTTGGCTATGTTTTTACGAATAGGCTTAATTTCTGTAGAGAACCAACAAAGAATGTATTTCCAGCCAATTTTTCCTACGATACTTTGCAAATATACAATAATTATCAATTATTTTTAAAATTTTTATAAACGTATTCAGATTTTGGCTATTGTTTAAGGAATAGGCACAATTTGTGTACAGAGTCAACTAAGAATGTCTATCTGATCACTCTTTTCTATGTTGCTTTACAAATTCCGATTTTGGCTATTTTCAATGAATAGGCTAAATTTTTGAAATAGAATTAACCAAGAATATCTTTCCGATTACTTTTCTTTTAGGATGCTAAGAATAATTATTTGAACAATTTCCATGAACAAATGCAGAGTTTGGCTTTTTTTTAACTGATCGGCTCAATTTGTTGACAAAATTAAAATAGAATGTATTTGCAATTATTTTTTCCTACGTTACTTTGAAAATTTACTCTTAATTTGTTTACGGAAACAACATAATGTATTTCCAATAACTTTTTTTCACTATACTTTGCAAATTTACAATAATGATTCATTAATAAAACAATGTTCATAAATAAATTCAGAGTTTGGCTATTTTCAAGCTTACATAAGAACACACATGCAGCTATAAACTTTTCAATAATTGGTACAATATTTCTATAAGAACTATAATATTAAAATCAAAATCAATTAAACATTTAAAAAGATTCATTTTTGTGAGAAAATATGTGCATTATATATTTAATAAGAATGAAAAAGAATACGGATTTTATAATGGTAAAAAATTTCATTTTCAATAATTTCAGTATTTTTTCTTTTTGTTAATTTCTTCCGGTATTTTAATAATCTCTTCAATAATTGAATATTATATTGCTTTATCAAGATTTTCTGGAATAAGTTTTCTCTTGCAATATATTTTTCCGTATATTTTACTGTGATTCAGCACTCAATCGAACATATAACCGGTATTATTATTACCGATTTTAATATGCCTTCTTATTTTTAAAATCATGGTGAAACAGAATTCTATACACGGGTCAGCCTCGTTGCTGAAGCATCATGTAAGTCCTTTAGCATAAGTACTAGGGTGGCCCTTATTTTTCACTTTTTGAATTTCTCTGCTCTCATTCCCCAGTTTTGTTCGAGTGCCAACAAAAAATCTCAAAATTTGAGCAAAATTGGTTAATATTTAGGGCTTGCGTAAAGACCATGAAGTTCCCCAATGATTTAACATGGGAGAAAGTCAGCTTTTTGTAAATCTAATATTCAAACGTCATAATATATTGCAAATAATTACGTAATTCAGTATATTGTCCAGAATTCTTAAGAGAATAAGAATCAATCATAAATTTTAAGGTTGAATAACTTCAAGCCACTCTTATGGGTGCCCAGAGAAAACCCCATAAGTGACAAATTTGAATTTTACGTAGTATTGCGGTTTATTGACGCTTTTTAAAAGTTAAACAAAATTATCATTATTAGTTAATTTAAGAATAGCCAGTCATTTGTTAACTAATATTTAATTTTTTAAACAATATTAATTTGTTTAATTATTTTTTTTTAGGTAACTCCCAAAAAGAACATATTTTCTAGACTTTATGAGTTATTTAATCAATGATAACAATAAAATAATTTGTTTAAATAATGTGACAATTATTTGAATAATACGTATTTGTTCAAGTATATATTTTACCTAAAAAAAAGCATGAGAAATATTTTATCTCTCTGTATGTTCGACAAATTTTAATATTTTTAAGTACTAATTCGTGTATTATGAATACTCGTAGATGTTTAGGCAATTTCAAATTTTTAAACAATTTTCTTGTTCACATATTTTATTTTTGGTATTTCTCGAAAGATTGAAATATTGTTATGTTCTAATTTGCTTTTTAAGAATACTTTTAAATGTTCGAACAAATTAAAATTGCTTAAAAACGTGTTTTGTTTATTCACTGATTTGATGTGTTTTTTATCGTAAGTGAGGTCAAAATGTGTTTTTTTTTTCTCCATTTTTCCAGAGATTTATTTGTTATAAGTTATCTGATTGTTTTGCAGAAACCCTCTTAATTTTTTATGCAATTTTAAATATTTTTTCGTTCAGATTAAAAATCGGTACTGGATAAATCTGACACTATCCCTTTAAGCTGGCCTAAAGCGTTTTAGTCACGTCCCTTCAAGACTTAGAGGGTTCTGGGTTATTCTCGTAATTGCCCCCATAAATTTTGTCATGCAATTCTGAACGTTTAAGTAATCTGTTCGATCCTATGGGATTGTACAATAGATACACCTTTGCTCAACGGGATATCGTCATCTGACGACCATGCGGTACCTGAGTAGGATGCGATGTTGCCAGAGTGTATAGTTACTTTTCCAAAAATTTGCCTTTTGACGGTTTCAAAAGGGACACAATATTCAAGAACTTCTTGTACTTAAGCATTCCATTGTCAGGGTGAGTCAGTGCGATTCTTACCTTTGACGCGTATAGATGTATCAAGTAGTAAGCAATTATGTTTTCTGCTATTTGCCAGTATAGTTCAGTTGTGTTACTTTAATGTGATTAAGTAATTAAAGTGGCTTTAATAATTAATTTAATTCAAAACGGAACTTCGCCTATTCGCCTATTCGTTAAAGAATATCAAAACTGTGAATTTGTTCATAAAATTGTTTAAGCAATTGCCAAATAACATCTATTTTCAATTAACAGTAATAAAACTTTTATTTCTCGCACATTTCATACCAGAACTCTGGATTTCAATAATCAAGACATTCCTAATCCCGAAAATAACTTTTGTTCATGAATTTATTTATAACGTAATAAATAATTTTTTTAACTTATTCTCACTCACCATGAATTATATTTCGGTAGTTTTAGAACAGATACAAAACCTTCTTTCATAAATCTAAAATAAAAATGGTACTTCTGACAGTTAAAAAAATTCAACTTTTTTGTTAAATAGAAATTAAGAAAATTCAATATAAAAAAAAATCTTAGTCGATTCCTTGAAAAAATGTAGCCCATTTGTTTATCAATAGCCAATCTGTGATTTTGTTCATGAAAATATTGAAAAAAATGCGAAGTAGCATCTATTTTCCATTTATAGTAATAAAACTTTTGCTTCTCTCACATTTTATATCAAAGCTCTGGATTTCAATTAGATAAACATTCCCAATCCCGAAAAGAACTTTTGTTAATTAGTTTGCTTATAACGCATTAATAAATTTTTTAAATTATTCTTACTGACTGAAAATTATATATATTTAGTTTTAGCACAGATATATAACCTTCTTTGATAAATCTGAAAATATTTTAAAAAAATAGCATTTCTGAATCTTTTCAAAATTTCAAAAGGTTTAATTGAAAAAAAAACGGTACTCAAAATTTTGAAATTTTTGAGCATTTTGAACTATAAAGGAACTGTTAGTAATACTTTTGGCTAACGTTAAATCGAAAATGAATTTTTCAAAATACGAATAAAATGTTAATGAAAAGCCTTCGTTTGAAAAAAGTGCAGCAAGGAAATCGTGTGTATACCAAAGCATACGTACGTGCTGGACCAAAGCGCTACAATATATAGTCCTTTTATCTTATCGAAAGGCGTGGGCCTTTGTTAGACAGAGCTTAGTCCCTAAACCCTTCTGTAAAAAGGGAACCTTTTTATTTTTCACATGCAGAAGTATTTCTTCTACTGGAAGAATATTAGGATAAAAAACATTCGGCGCAGGATCATTATGCACATTGGTCTTTACGCAGAATATATAAATCTTGTTAGGGATACATTTTGATATCAATTCCCAAAATCTGCATTTATAGAATGTATATAGTGTAACTAATATTATACTAGCATATCCTAGGTATTTTAACCATTCGAAAGCTTTCTCTGACCATGTTGAAAACCTATTTTGCTTAACACATTCTCAGTATCGTCTAAGCTGAGTCTCATTTGTTTAAGTACATCGACTTTTACTTCTCTAGGTGGAGTAATTAACTGGTCCTCTAATATATCTAGTGAATCTTTATCGTAAGGTGCATTATATGTTTTATTTCTTATGAAAGATTTTCTTATACTTTATGTTTCTTTGTAAATACAATTGTACATTATCTGTCAGAATTTTACGACCTGGTCCTTGATCCAGCGTCTTTTTGGTCAACCTTACTGCACCCAGTAAAAAAAGTTGAATAGATATAACGCGAAAACGAATTCAGGTAAGGTTTAGTGTACTCGATTTGATGCCATTATCGAATCGGAAATTTAAATTAAATTCTGCAATGCATTAGCCTCTATTCGGCCGAGCTTATTTTATGAAATGAAGGGAAATTGAAAGTTTTTCAGGGTAGTAATGAGTATAATTATGAAAAATAAATTTGCCTAAATACATTTGTGCGGGTTGGGCGAGCGATATAAATTATTTAACTGAACGAAGTGATATTAACCAAAATTTGACTCGAATTCGGCAATACACATAATTTGACAGACTCAACTCTGCAAGGTGCGTTATATCTATTCAACTTTTTTTACTGGGCAGTTAATGAGTCTTCGCATACAAGATCTAAGCTATGTCTACATGTAGGTAGTATTGTGTTCTCTTTGTTAGTTAAATTATAACTTTCGCTATGCAATTTAAAAGGTGAAAAGATACACTTGGCTTCCCCTTGTGATTTTTTAGTTATACTAGCGTCGCAATTGTCTGTGTCTAATAACCTATAATCTGGTTGGTTTCGATGGCAAATTTTGTAGTTGGCTAAGTCTCTATATTTATTTAAATTGTCTTTGTCAGTAGTTACGTATCCAGTTTCAGTTTAGAATATAAATTCATGTTGTTGATGAGGCTTCTTCTGATTTGCTCGGCGTTACTAATTTCTCGTTTAAATTGTGTTTTTAACTCACTATAATTATTCGAAGAAGAGCCCAAAAATACTTTTAATAATATTTTGGTATGGTTCTGTAAGGCTTGAGCCATATTTTTATTGTCCGTGTATGGTTGATCGAACTCTTCGTTAATATGTTCAAGATCTTTTATGTCGTTTGTTACCCATCACCATCAGTAGTTGGAGTTTGTGTCTGACCCTCTCGTTTCCTTCACCTGTTCATCTAGCCTTTTTTTCTTCAGCGCAGTTTGAGTTACACGCTCAAATAGTGAGTCTCATTATGTCGTGAACTATATCTAACCTCTGTTGTATGCTGGTATCATTGATGCGTATCATTAGTTTGCAGGTTTCATGGTAATGGTGGGCTGTTCCTATTTCCTTGATAAATATATTCCCAGTAAACGTATTCGGGTGCAATTTCTTTTCGCAGTCCAGATTTGCGTCAAAATTGTCAATAACGCCAAGATCCTAATTCTATAAAACATAAGACATGCTCTGATTAGCGTGGATTATCGTTCTTCCAGTATTAAACAATATTATGTAATCTTTGTTGTCTAGCCTATTTATTATAGTTGCGGGTCCTTTCCAGCTTGCAGAGTTTTTGTGGGTCGCACGATGGTTAAGAAACGTGACCAGGTCTCTCGGTTCGTAAATAGGTTGCAAGTCTTGATATTTTTAATTGGGAGTGTTTGTCAAAGTTGACGGAAAATCAGCATCGGTTCTGCTGAAAGTGGCTTGGAACGGACTTATTCCAATTCCGTCTTGCTTAGTGGTGTTGTAAGCTATCGTTACTTTGAGGGTGATAAGTAGTTGTTTTCGCGTTCTTCATTCTGAACAGGTTCTTGAAATTCTGAACTAGTTCGTAAACTAAGTTTGCCCCTTGGTTTCTCAAGATAGATTTCGGGGCTCCGAATATATAAATAAAATGATCGAAGAGTCCCTGAATAATGGATTTGGCTCTAGTATGTTTCAGTGGTATCAGCATCAAATATTCTCTCAATTGATCTTCAACACTGTGTATATATTCGTTCCCATTTTTCGTGATAGGAAGAGGCCCGAAAATGTCCAGTGCCACTTTATCCTTAGGGTTAAGGTTAACGCCTGATCTTCTGAAGTTGGCATATGGGGCACTTCTTTACCTAGCTGCAAATATCATTCTCCATATTTTTTCATTCTCCTAACTGTTTAGCTTTATCTCTAGTTTTCTTTACGCCAAAGTGTTGATTAGAAATAGAGCCGTGTGCTTCCTTCAGTATTTTGAGCAGTAGTAAATGTTTAAGCAATTTTCATATTTTCGGCTTAAGAAGTGGTTGAATTGTTTTATTTTTTCCAAAGTTCTTATGGTGAGATCCATGCAATATAAACTGGCTATAGTCAATTTCCGATTCCCAAAGTCCGCTAATATCTTGTTAATTCTAGTAAGCCACGTTTTTTCATCGTAGACTGGCAGGATTTCTAAATTCTAATCGTTCGACTGCTGTTCTTGAATCTGTCTCCACCGTTTTCCTTCTGTATCAGGCTTTTTCGAAACATTATTAACGCCCCTTTCCCTAAGCCAATTCTGGAGCTGCTCGTACAACTCCTTATCGTATTCGGGGAGGTTTTCTCGCGTCGTTATTGGGGGCGTTGCTTCTCTTTCCTGTTCCCTGTCATTTCCTGTTAGCACCTCCTCGCTGATATTGTTGTAAAGGATTCTTTAGATTGTGGAGCCACTTAAGGGCTTGGTTGTCGGTTTGTATTCCAGATGTTTTTCCCAGGAGGTACTGAATCAAGCGGAGCGTGGCCCATACCACGGCCAGTAAATCTTTCCGTGGCAGATTAATGTTGCTCGACTCCGTAAAGAGATCTGGGTATGAAGCAGTAGGCGTGGCCATGCTGACTAAGGACGGCTCGTAGTCCTTTGTTCGAGGCATCCGTGGTGAGCACGAATTCTTTACTATAGTTAGGGTATCGCAGTACTGGTGCTGTACATAATACTTTCTTGAGTTGATCAAACGCTAGCTGATGTTTAGTGCTCCACTTGAACGGGTTGTCCTTTTCGTGAGTTCAGTTAGGGATTTGGCTATGTGCGAAATTTTTTTTATGAACTTCCGGTAGTAGCCTGCTTACTCTAGGCAGAATTGAAATTGTTTCCTGTCGTTAGGCGCTTAAAACTTTTTTACTTCGCTGACATTTTTTGACATAGGCTTCACACTTTCTGCGATGTTAAGGTGCCCCAGGTATTCCAATTCAGGTCTCAGATTCTCACATTTTGCAGGTTGCATGTTTAATCCGGTCTCTCTGAGCCGGTCGAGTAATGAAATTAAATTCTGGTCGTGTTCTTTGATGGTTTGCCCGAAGACCACTATATCATCTAAGTATACAAAGTAATGCTTTCGGGCGAGTCCTCGTAACGCCTGATCCATCATGCGCTGAAAAGTGGCCGGCACATTTTGTAACCCAAATGCCATCCTGTTTAATTCAAAATGTTCGTATTTTGTGGAAAAAGCTGTATACTTTTTAGATTCTTCTTTCACAGGGATTTGATGAAATTCTGATGAAAGATCAAATGCAGAAAAGAATTCTGATTTACCTGGATGATTTCAAATGTAATTTATTACAGGTAGAGGGTCAGCATCTTGATCAGTATCAAGGTTTACTCCTTTGTGATCTGGGACCATTCGTAATTTTTTTCATCCTTGGGTTCGACTCATATTGGTAAATGAGGATGTGAGCGTGAAGGCCTTATTATACCTTGCTGAAGTATAGAAGCAACCTCTTCTCTGACCGAATTTTTTTGGTTTTCAGGCGGTCGATAGGATATAATGTTAATAATTTTACCGACTTTTAAAATGATTTGGTGTTCGGTTAAAATAGTACAAGGTAGGGGATCTTCATCTAAAGTGGTCAATGGGGGTCTTTTCCAGTAAATTCAGAATCCTTGGCTTACTAGTCCATTCAGTTTTCTTCATTTCCTGTTCCGAGATTTTGATTATTCTATAGATGGATTCTTAACTTGGTGCAGTCACTCGCATTCGCCTATGAGAATAATTAAACAAGAGTATCTGTAACGTCCTATTATGTATCCGATAAATCCCGGACAGTAGATTTTCGCCTCCAACGAACCAAACGTTTGCGTCTAGGCCAAATTCTAACTGTATGTGGTTTACCTTTACCGTTCTCCCAGGAACACAGGTTCAATCAGCGTTTCGTGGAGGTAAAAATGGTTATTGAGGGATTTGAGGTATTTATTTCAGATTTATGCGGGCTTTTTCCGGATTCCGTATTTGGTTCGGACGAATTCCGGATTCAACCGTCCTTCTTTCCGTTGGCACTTTAATTCTATCGAATAATAAATTTTCATCCTGTACTAATTTCAGACTGATTCGGACTTGTTCCGGATTACGTGTTTTCAGCCGAAAAGATTCCGTATTCAACCGGATAACTTTCCATCAACACTTTAATTCTAGCGAATAATAAATTTTCCTCCTGAATTAATTTCAGATTGATTCAAACTTGTTCCGGATTCCGTATTTTTGTGCGGACTTATTTTGGTTCAAATCGGACTCTTTCCGGAGTAGAAGTTCTCGTCCGAACAGATTTCAGTTTAAGTCGGTCTTCTTTCCATCAACTCTCTAATGAAAATTATTTCAGGTTTTGAATTCCGGAGAAATTTCGGATGTAATCGGATTCTGTCCAGAGTCGACATTTTTTGTACAGATGAATTTCGGACTTAACCAGACACATTCTTAACTATTTTCGTACAATTTTCGAATCAAACCGGATATATTTCGGAGAAAATTCGCTAATCGGATTGATTTCGGCTAAGTTCGGATCAATTGCGGAATCCGAAACTTATTAGTAGTTAGGTAGTTAGGTGCTTCTTTGTTATAGTAGCCAGGCTTTTGTTTTTGAGGATTCTCAGGGGGCATAGCCCCAACAGGATGGTTAGTTGCTTCCCTGTTATAATACCGAGGCTCTTGGTTTTGAGAGTTCGCGGGGGGCGTAGGCCAAACGGCTTGGTAAGATGCTTCTCTGTCATAATACCTAAGCTCTTTGTTTTAGGCTCTCGATTTTGATAATTAATACTATATATTAATTGATTGATAATGCTACAATAATACTATATACTACCTCTAATTTCGCTTACCCAAGTTCTTTTTCCAGGTTTTCGTGGATACTGGTTTACCTAGAATAGGGCCTACTTTAGTTCAGCCTCTAGTTTCACGAGTATCATTACTTGCCTGCTTTTTACGAGAAAAAATTCGTAAATATCTCCTCGGAGTTCTTCCTTTATTTTGTAGAATTTGTTACCCTCTTGGCCCGCTTCAGGTGTCCAGTTTCAAGATGGTGCAGTTTGAGCGTTTTAACTCTGATCGTATGCCACCATGCTGGCAGGATCGCCAACAATGTGACGGTGTCAACACAAGATTCAAATTTTTAAAAAGGATTTGCGTTAACACGTAGTCTGAGGGACGTTTCTTTATTTCGTACAGTAATTAGCGTTTTCTAGAACTGACGCGCTGGAACAAAGCGCTACAATAAACAGCCCTTTTATTTTATCTGAAGGTGTGGCGTACGCCACTATTACACTTATACATGAAGCCAAGCCAATGTGGTCTTGGACTTTGATCGCAGATCAGGATGTTGGTGACTGTAGCTACAATTTGATATAGGAGATATCGTTCTACGCAGAATTTCACGAGTAGTATGAATCGTTACAGTTTTAGGAAAGTATTTGCGGTAACTGTTTTGAAAATCTTAGAAATCAGTATCTCAGGCTGGTCTAAAAAGTCTAAACGAAAAACGTAAAACAATTTTTGCTAAGATTGCATGCCTGAAAGAATTTTGCAAAGTACCTTGTCCTTTGAATTTACGATTTAAACATGCAAGTGAAGAAAATCAGGCATATACTCCGGGTCAGAGAGCTCTAGGCGAAAGCATAGGCTAGCCTTCTGAATCCACTTTGAGGTCGCATTGAAAACTTGAGCAATTTTTTATTAATTTTTGTGCTGAATTATCTCCTACAAATATACATAGGAAATTTTGAAGTTTTTCTATTTAACTTTTCCTACTTTCAAATAATCGTCTCCTATCTTAGATCGCGTTGCAAACTTGTAAACATGTTAAATAAAATACAATTGATATTAAATAAAAGTGAGGCGCAATTTAAAAACTACGTCACACTGCTAGGAGAGGAGGCGGGGTTAACAGGTTTTGTTAAGATTTGTGGGGTAGGGATGCTTTACAAATAAAGCATCTAAATACAGACTTCAAACTCTTTCACCTATTGCCTGTTCCCCTCTTTCCCCTTTTTTAAAGAATTCCGATTTTTCCTCTGTTGAAAATCAATTTTTTCAACTGTAAATTGAACTGCTTCGTTTGAGTTTGGTTAAAAATTGATCGTTTTAGTTTAAAATTCAACTATGTGGTTGAAAATTAACTTTTTTGTTGAAAATTCATATCTCGGGTAGAAAATTTAACTGTTTTCTAGGGAATTCGCATTTTATGTATTAGGTAGATTTTATTACATTTTTCGTTGGGAATTTATCTTTTTTCATTGAAAATTCAACGATTTGGTTGAAAATGAACTTTCTTGTCGACATTTTGATTTGATATATCTGAAATCTTTAGAAAACTTTTAGAATTGTCTCAAGAATACATTGTTGTTGAAAAACTGTTTGGTTGAGACTCTGCATGAATATGACTTTTAGTGACTATTTTTCAGCTTGTTTATCTATTATTAAATATTACGAATTTTTAGCACCATCGATTTTTTAAATAATAATTTACAAGTAATTATTTTGTTGAAAATTTGTCTCTTTTTTTGTAGATCGAAAAATTAACTGTGTTGTTACAAATTTAACTACTTTTTTGAAAATTAAATTATTTTGTTGAAAACTTAACTATTGTGTGAAAATTTCATCTTTTTTGTTCGAAAGTTCAGGTATCTTTTAAAATTTTGGTTCATATTCATTGACACACCAGAAGATCAAAAAAAATGTAACCTCCCACATGTCTTCTAAAAAATTCGTCTTTTTGGCTTGAAGATTGTACTATTTGTTTAAAAATCCAACTGTTTGTGGTTGAAGTTAATACATTTTTGTTTAAAAATTAGACCATTTGGGTGAAAATTAATTTTTTATAGGTTGAAGATTAAACTATCTGATGCACAAAATTAGTTTCTTTTGCTTAAAAGTACGTTAGAAAACTCAGTTGAGAGTCTGTACCTCCAAAGTTAAGGATATAATTAGGAACCTAGTGAAGGGCAAGGCTGCTGATTAGTGGAGGCACGCTAGGTATTTATCTTGCATCGGACCGAAACAGTTCGGATTTGCTTGATTTTTTTTACATACTAA
>JAABKJ010008128.1:0-11529 GCA_011634705.1 Andricus grossulariae | reverse complement strand
TAAGTCAACTCGCTCAGAGATACGAATGATCAATTATAAATTGAAAAAGGGGCTTATAATAATCAGCAAAATACTTCAGCGCAAAATAATATAACAAAACGAAATAGAGTTATAGGATTCGTGGAAAATATAGATAATCGCGATGAATTTTATTTTGATCAAAGAAACGCACATGCACCGGATCAGTAGAGAACAACACCGAATAGGCCTGGGTTCGCAACTGCTGATTTGGACCGTACAAAATAAAGCACACGTATTTTATCTTTTTTATGTTTGTTTTTTATATCACACAAATTTTCTTCAGCAGTTATTGTAGAGAGTATATATGAACAAATTTATATTGGACAAATGAAGAATTTTTCTTTTCACTCATTTTTGTTATTGCATACAGTTTGAATACAAAATCGAATTTTTAATAACATTTTTCACAATTGAAACAAAAACTATACAATTTATGAGAATATAATCTCAGAAAAATTTGTACATATTTTTTATATGAACAATTTCGATAGTTAGCATTTTTTCGTGTCTAGCATAATTTTGTCGAAAAATATAATTATTGGGGCCTGTTTGACCTACACTGTTACAAAAATCTGTACTAGATTTAGTATACATGTAATGGAAGCAAGAATGCACAAAATGAAACTAAATTTAGTATACCAGCGTACAGTAAATTAAGTATATGCATTTGCTGAATTTAGTATGCACGTATATGAAATTTAGTATACGCGTATACTAAATTCAGTATAAATGTATAGCAATTTAGTATGCGCATATACTAAATTCAGCATACGCGTTCCGCTTCGCGTGGGTTCCATCTTCATCATCTGTAAACATGATCAGATGAAAAATGAAATTAAAGAACAAAGTTTTCATTTTCAAATAATCATATCGTTAATCTACATTTACGTTAATAAATCAAAAAAACCTTTTAGAGAGAAGACTTCGCATATGCTCGCAGAAAGAAGCCGAACCTTCCAAAATTACAAAGAACTCAAACAAATGTCACCGGCCACGTTGTCTGACTCGCGTAAATCAAAACGCGCTTGCGCAGCTGAATATAGTAAACACGTATATGAATTTTAGTATACAGAAACTATGAAATTCATATACATGAAAGGAACTTACTGTATACTCAATAAATTTGGTACACATAAAACTTCATAAAAGAAATTTAGTATACGTAAGTATACTAAAATTAAAAAGGGTAATGAATTTAGTAAGCACATAGGAAATTTAATATGCCCATGTATACTCAAATTGCAAACATTTCTAACAGTGTAGTCTTTTGACTGCTACTGGCAGCCAAGGCAGTCAACGGGCGGCGGTTTTCTAGCCCGTACACCAATGATCCACATCGGGCTTATTGCTATATTTGTTTAAACACAACGAGCTCCCGCAACAAGAGCCTTGGTCACCATTCCATCCTCCTCTAAGACTACAAAGTGTTTTCGGCGTATCGCACGGGGGGTCTTTAGGTCCTGTGGTGAGTCCTTTGGGAGGCTTATATTCTTTAGCCATTGCCCTATAAATTGGTGCCAATGCCAGTAATACAGCAAGTACAGTTAGTCCAGTTTTTGGAAACAGCATTTTTTCATCTGAAAAAATTATGAATATAGGTTCACTTGAATTTACAATGAAGAACACTATGTATAATATTTCACAAACATAATATAATATTTTTACAGATTTCCCAGTCCATTATATTCTCAAATCAGGGCAAACAGGATGATTCTTCACGAAAATAGAGGAATAAATTCATAAAATATAATACAATAACATGATAATGAAACGTAAAATTATTGCGTAGGTAACATATTGAGTTCATCATAAAAAGCTTAAGATTTTAAGCCGAAATACGTTGAATGTTCGACGAAATAGTGGAATGTTGTTCCAAAAAAGAGTAATTTTCTATCGAGGAAATAAATTTTCAACGAAAAAGTTCAGTTTTCCAGCTGTAAAGTCGAATTTTTTTAGCAAACGGTTGAATTTTGAAACCGAAAAGATTAATTTTCCATCAAGAATGATGATTTCACAACAAAATAGTTAACATTTCAACAAAAACATATGTTTAATCCCGGTAAACTTAAAAAATGTTAGTTAATTTTGAGAAATGGGAGTAATTTCAAAAATTGTAAGAAAATTCGAAATTTATTGAATATATTTAGTGGGAAATTAGAGTGGGAAATTTAGTGGGAAATTAAACAAATGATAATGTAGTGTGTGTCCAATGAAGACCCCGTTATACAAAGTAAGTTTTGGTATCTCAGTTTAAAAAGGAAAGGAAGGATAATCCAATATAATTTGAAATCATCTGTCCTAAAGTTAAATTTAAGTTGAGAAATTGTGTTGAAAAATCAATCAATCATAAGCATGAATTATAAATAATAAAAAATCTAATAAAAGTCTCAAGTCATCGAAAAATACGCAGTCATCTCTCCCTTGAGTGAATGTACAGTCCGCTGTTTTTTTTTAAATAATGATCAAAATTTCAGTAAAATTTTAATTGTAAGAATCGATTTTTCTCAACTGTACTTTATTCAAACGTCCAATTTAGTTTCAAATTGTTTAGGGCTAGTTTTAATGCCATATCAGTATTGGAATGAATTTATATTGTTGATTGCAATTTACTAGACAGGACAAAGTAAACGCAAGTTAAGTCAATGAAAATGAATATCATTGGAATAAGTTTGAAATGCAACACTACTTTTACTAAAAATTTATATAATTTTTAGAAAGTTCACATCTCTTTATCAAAATTAGCCAGATGCACTGATAATTAGATTGAGAATATTAGTAAACACAAAAACGAAATTCGAAATTCTAGGAAATTTGTCAAAACTACATGTTAGAAGCACCCCGCGACCAGGAGTGGGAGGAGTACCACTTGCTGGTTCTCACGCCCAAAACCTCGTCCTCGCAAATCAGTCTTGTGCTCCCTGCACGATTACCTGGTTCTATACCTCAACCATGCCCAACCGAATAGAATCCTGTATCAAAGCCTTTGCCACCATCTTCGGGGATTTACGTGTGAAAATCCTGACGCCATCCGGTAACCACGAACCTTCTCTCGGGCTTCGCCGTCGAGATTTTTCAGCGCTTGGACCAGTAGGTTTCACTATTATTGTGAGTAGTTTAAGAAACCCTATTCTGTGATACTTTGTTTTCTGCTTATTGACACTTCTGATGTTAAAATTTAGGCCAAGGGTTTCGGCCGCCTGCTCCGCGGCTTTGTAAAGGAATGCTCCTTTGCCAATCATTTGATGTTTCCTGACCATTTTTAGGAGAGGATCTCTTCCATTTGCAACTTTTCATCTGTACCCAAAACAATTCGGATATGAAAACATTGGAGATTCAAATATTTCCGCCCGCCTTGATGGCGTGGGATGTATAATCCCGGAACGGACGATTTGATATGCAAGCTCTTCTGCATATGCATGATCTTACGCTTGGCTATATCAAGGCTACCGTACACTCGTTCCTCGCTCATGGAACCACCCCAAATGAGTAGAGCAGAATCGGGATGCCAAGCATGTTAGTCGCAGATACCTTGTTCAACGCCGATATACTGAAATAGAAAATCTGTCGTAGAAGACGCTTATATCTGCTTCAGAGAGATTCCTTCACTGATGCTACTTCTAGAATGCGGCTGTGCGGTACGCCCAGGTATGTATAAGTCTCTGCAATGTCAAGATGTCCGACAACACTGATATCCAGAAGCATAAGGTCTCCGGGAACGCGATTAATCTGTCCTTGCTTCAGATTAGTCTTGGCACCATCTCGTGGTCATAAGACGTGGTTACAGCGAAAACGTTACGAAAATTTTATGAGTTAGCAACTCGAGATTTTCACCTGCTAGCGCAAGGCGAGTCTTTCCGGTAATAACCAGATAACGACTTGAGCTGTCAGGACGCGAACCGTTTCAAATGTGGCTATGCTGGTCCAATACTTGGCGGTGATATTCGCCTGTTTAATTAATTAATCTGAAAGTGCGGCGCTAATCTTGCTTTCCGCAGGTAATTGTTTTGTTTTATGAATATGGCCTCGGCGATGCCAAGAAATTTCACTATGAGCTCCCACTAAAGAAAAATAGAACAAGAAAAAAAATCTCCCTTTCATAAAATCAACACATTAAATGATACGTCAAATGAATTCAAATTCTTTATCGTGAAGAGAGACGCTGGGTCGTTCGGGAGACACAAAGCGAAAAAATAAAAAAGTACTGACTTAGAAAAGATAAATCCAAATATACGTCAGTAAAAAGCAAAAAGTGAAAGCGCTTTCTACGGCAATGAGGGCTTACCCAGTGAACCTGAATTATGCCGAGCGTTCTATTATAGCAGTGGGAAAACCAGTCTTTCCAGTTCAGGACAACGTTATATGGCCTTGTCCCTACTCCCAGTTGCCTGGTGAAGGTGATGGTTACCTTAGTTTAGTAGGTTCCGACGATGGCTATGATTAGTTTTTGATTTTCTAGAGATTCCTGTAAAAATTGAAAATGCTTTTCATCAACAAAATTAATTACAAAAGAATACTCAAAAATCTCTCAAAGCGTTTCTGAAGATTTCAAAAATTATCCAAACTTAATCTGAAAAATTTTGCGGAAATTTGTATGATTTGTCAGGATTTGTTATAAATTGCAGGAAAAACTCAAATTATTTCAAAACATTCAGTATGTTCAAAATTTTATGCAGAATTTACTTGAAATATTCGAAAAAACTCGAAACATTTCAAAAGAGATTTAGAATGTTTATATTGGTCAGAAGTTTTGAAAAGGTTGAAAAATATTTTAAATTTTTCAAAATTGCAACAAATTTGACACAAAATTTAGATTTTTTCCGAATTATGAAGAAGTGTTGATTTTTTAAAAGAATTTTGAATGGTTAAAAGAGAAAAAAAATTTTCTGAAGAATTAACGAAAAATTTTTAATGACTTTTTATTTTCAAAAATCGATTCTAAG
The DNA here is from genome assembly GCA_011634705.1 of Andricus grossulariae. Taxonomy (NCBI): domain Eukaryota; kingdom Metazoa; phylum Arthropoda; class Insecta; order Hymenoptera; family Cynipidae; genus Andricus; species Andricus grossulariae. The sequence goes on along the minus strand of JAABKJ010008128.1, from coordinate 6,568 downwards.
AGAAAGTTAAGAACTATTCAGAATTTTTTCTAATGATTTCCTCAAATTTCAAAATGTAATGTAAAAGACTTTGAATCAATATTTTTCAATGTTTCGAGATTATAAAGATTTAAAAAAATCGCGATGATTAAGAGATATTGAGAAGTTTTTGGAAGATTTCAAATTTTTTAAATTAAAATGTATATTGGTGAAGATTTCGAACAAAAAATATATAAGTCTTCTAAGAATTATAAAAACTATTTTTAGAGAAAGAAACAATTTGTTGAAGATTCCTAGGGAAATTAAAAATGATTTTTTATTTGAGAAATAAATTTTAAGAAGGTATTTCAAGAGACTTAATAAACTTTCAAAGAATAATCTGAAAGAATTTAGGAAATCTTTTTTATTTCCGAGTCCAAAAATCTGTATTCGATATATTTTTGACCTTCTGAAGGGAAAAAATCACGTGAGAGGTTTCAGCAAATGCAAGAATTTCTCGAATTTCGATTTTTTAAAGTTTCACTGTGATATCAGCCATAAGCCATGAAAATAATTAACTGGACGAATCCGAGCTCGTTTCTAGAACGTGGTTTCTCAAATTTCCTCTCTTTGAAAATTTGAAATGCTCATTCGAAAGATACAGGCTAGAATTTCCGCCCAATCTTAAAACGATCTTTTTTCACTCTTCAGCTCTCCGTAATACTCATTTAAATTCTGTTGCTTGTTAGCACTCTTTTCGTCTCTTTCCTAATAACACCTTCATCTTTTCTTTCATCCGCTCTGACACGAGTTCCCTTTTCCAGCTTTAATCTCGGTTCATCAAGCCCAAACCAGTTGGCTCTCAACTCTGGCACAAGCTAGCTAACATCTCGCTTTTCCATCTTCAACCTCGGCACGTCAGATTCAAACCGGTTTCTCTCCTCTCGTCTACTCTCTCCTCTCTTCCGCCACACCCGCCCTTCGCTCTACTCCTTTCTTGATGGTTCTCTCTGCTTTCCCACTAGCACCTCCCTCGCCTATCTCTTCCCGCTGCTGTTAGTGCTCTCAACTCTGCCAAAAGCTAGCGAGAGTCTCACTTTTTCCACCTTCAACTATATTAAGCCGGATTCAAACCGGTTTTTCCTCTATTCGACTACTCTCTCCACTCATCCGCCCAGGCCTTTCCTTTCCTCTCTTCTCGCTCCCTTGCGTTCATTTCTCTTCTCGCCCACTCACTCCCATCTATTCATCTATCTCACGATACTTGACAGTATAGATTTGTCCTATTTTATTTTATCTTTTAAATAAGAGGGCCCGCTTATTTTTGAAGATGGATTGAAAGGAAGATCTGAAAACACCAAGGTTTTTGGACACTCGTAAACTGTTAGATGTTTTTTTAATTTTATACCCAATATATATTTCTCGTTTGTTTCAAAAATAGAATCTTTTCGTCTGAAATGCATCGAGATTGTTAACCTTAAAGTACCTCAAGGAGTTCAAGTCTTGACAATCATTAGATTTTTCAAATTTAAATCCATATTTGTATTTTATTTCAGTCCTGATATTTTCAAATTGTTAATGAAGATCTTAGAATTAATCAAAAATGGCGAATGTAGCACGGCGACGCTCGAGAAGTCTGGAGACTGGAAACGGGGGATCTCGTGCGACCCACGAGTCCCCTCTTGTTTTCTCCACACCAGCCAATCATCGGCCGGGACCACCCTTGTCGAGCCATGAACGACGGCCTGCGAGCCAACAAAAATCAGTTGATCTTAAACCACCACTGGAGACATAGTTGCCCTTTTTTTTGTTTCATGACCGAGTGAAGAAGAAGTGAACCAGCGTCTGTGGAGAATCCGAGTGAAACCGGACGTCTGTCCATCTACGACGTCTCGTCAGTGGATCAACAACGATGGGCGATCTTCCTGTATTCCTTTTTGAATTGTCTTTGGCCGATTGCCTATATTTTATGTTATTGCTTACTCGCATTTGCACATATATTCTTTGCTATTCATTTTATTTCTATAAATTGTTGGTTGTTAGTAATTCGAAGACCTTCGGATCCGGAGTGCCATGTGATTAGCACCACCGGCCGATCACGTCAAGTCGGCAGTTTGAACTGTCCTTGGCGGTGATCCGAACACGTCCAGTCGGTGGGTTGAACCGTCCCCGGCGGTGATCCGTAACTACGTCCAGTCGAAGGGTTTTATTTAACCCTCGGCGGTAGTTGAAGTCATGATAATTAAGTGGGTTTAATTGTCCCTGGCGGTGACTCTCTGCCAAAGGTCAGTTTTGTTAACGTATATTGTGTCGATTTTGATCCGCGCCATTCATGTCAAGTCCCCCCTCATCCCTTCGTCTATCGCGCACGTTAAATTTGAGGTAATTCAGTGATTTTATCGCGTTCTTGGTCGTAATAATTTACCTTTCGCTTTTTTATTGTTTGAATTTCTTCGATGACTCGTAAATACCATGGCAAGCCGCGTAAGCGACCCGGCAAGGATTCTAGAGACAAGGCTCATCACGCAGCCAGAGCAGCGCTTCAGCTCGAAGAAGCACGCGCAGGCGGTCACGTGTCTTCTCAGGAGAACGCCGACATCACTCCGGCCTGTACAGCGCCAAGTTCCGCGATTTTTCACCCTCTAGCCCCTCTCTCACCCCCGCATAGGAGACCGGCTGTCAATCACATTGTAGCAGCATTATACTTCTCGCTGAATCGTCCTCTATCAACTCCTGTAGAGTTAGAAGAATCTCTCGGTCCAAAGACTGTGTGGACATCCCTAGGTGTAGCTCGCGTGAAACCTTCTCTCTTTCACTTTATTTCCGCGATGATTCGGCGAGACGTCATCTTTTCTGTCCATAGGTTGCCATGTTACGGCCCGGTTTCAACTATCCCGTATCACTCTCTCTTCGCGAACTCGGTCAATCACACTACCCCCCCCCCCTTGTCAAGGGTGATTTAATCGGTCACCTACTATCTCGATATCGATTCAACTTCTCGCCTCCCCCACAACAGGAAGATATCAACTGGATGGAATTAACGCGAAGACTTTAAAGACTGTGTAGTATGAATTTTGAATTTTCGCTACAACTTTCCTAGGTCATACCACAAGTTGAAGTCAAGGTAAAAAATTCGAGACATTTTTTTTTTTTTTTTTAATTTTTCACGTGGTATATTCTGTTTTTGAGGTGAAAAAATAAACCAATTAGAAATCATTCGACGTGGCATTTCAAAGGTCCTGGCATCTTCTTCAAACGAGTAATCACGTTTCAAGGTCAGCAGTGATTCTCAGGAGTAGCCACGCTGGCTATACCGAAAATTTCTTATGTTAGTATACCTCTAGAAAATATATGCATGCTAGAAAATATATGCTCATACATATCTTACGGTGTTATCGAAAAGTTGAAAAGAATCAATAACAACTTTATGAACTTGTTTTTGAACGCGCCTAGGGCGTGCGACTGTTCTTTTGTATACATTTATATTCTTACAATTCATAATATGCATTGGTATTGAAAAACACGTGTTTTCATTGTCTTCTTTTTATAACTGATAAAAATGCGCATCCTGTAAGAAAGAAAAACAAGTTTGTTTGTGCAAATTTTATTGCAACTTGTGTCGTTTTTCCATAAATTTAATTGGTTTATTTTCAATGTCAATTTTTACGACTCAAACAAAAAATACACATCCTGGATTGAAGTGGTTTTAAACAAATTTGTAGATATAATTTAGGCAAAAATTTCTGTTAAATAAAAAAGAAAAAAGTCGTGAGGATATATTGTTTGAATTTCCGAGTATTACGTAGAGCCGTGTTTAGAATTTTCATATCTTGAAAATAAATGGTTTCTAACATTTTGAAAATGCTCCAACTTTTTGAATTTTTATCCAAATTAGCTGGTTAACAAACTCGATCTTTCTTTTTGGTCTCAGACTCTGTGTGCCAAATTGCAACTTAAAACCATCAGTCTTTCAAAAGTAATCCGGTATACAGACGACAACGACGACAGACACCATTGTAAACCCGGTTTTTTAGGATTCAGGGGGCCTCGACACGTGGAAATTTAGAGAAATCCGCGATAACCAGTTTTTACATAGAACTACACTTTCTCATTATGATGAGAATGTAAAAATAAGAAACAACATATCCCTTCAATAAAATAAGGACATCAAACAATACCTCAAATAGATTCAAATTCTTTCCTGTTAAGCGACACGCAGCTGCCTTCCGGAGGCACAAACAGAAAAAGTTTAAAAAAAAGTATTAACATATAAAAGATGAATGCAAATATACGCCGCAAGAGGGCGGAGAATAAAAAGCAGTTCCAAAGAAAAGATTGGCTTACCCAGTGAACCTGAATTATGCAGAGCGATCCACTATCGCGTCGAGAAAACCTGTTGTTCCAGTCCGGGATGGCCTTTTATAGTCCTGTCCCTTCTCCATGTTGCCTGGTAAAGGTAGTGGTAACTGGCTGCAATTGGTGGCGTTCAGTCACGTGGTTTGTCATTATAGGCAGAGTGGGGCTCGCTTGTCGCGTTGAGTGCTAACTGCCTCTACTGCTATAAAGATTCCCAGGAAGATATAAAATGGTTTTTTATTCAAAATAATAACATCATCAAATTATGTTCAAAAGTTTCAAAACATTTTAAAAGATTTTCAAAAATGTTCAAAAATAGTCTGGTAAATTTTCGAGGAATTTTTTCAACTTTGCACAATTTTTTATAGATTTTAGGAAAAATTCGAATCCTTTTGAAAGATATTTAGAGTGTTTAAATGTTTATGCAGAAGTTTTTTTTCAATCTTAAAGCAATTCAAATGATTTAAAAAAATAATTAGGAGGTTTATATTGTTTCGAAGTTCTGGAAAGGTTCAAAAATATTTTAAAATTTGAAAAAATTACAAAAAATTTGATATAAGATGTAGATGTCGAAGATTTTGAGAAAAATGTAGACATTGAGTAAGAATTTTGGAAGGTTTCAAGAGAAGAAAGAAATTTTCTGATGATTCCTAGAAAAAATTGAAATCATTTTTCATTTGAGAAGTTAATTGTAAGGGCGTATTTTAAACAATTTCGAAGATTCAGAAAACTTTCGCAAAATAATCTGTATGAGTTTAGGAATTTTTTTTACATCTGCAGAATTCCTTTATTACGTGAGAAAAAATTTGACCCACTTTGAAAAATATTAAGAAGGTCTGAAAAGAATTCAAACAAAATTTTGAATTTTAAAACACTTCAGAAAGATAAAACAAAATGTAGATTTTTGATGATTTCGAGAAAAAGCTTTTTATAAATTTTACAATATTTCGAGCGAATGATAATTTGTTCCTTATATTTCCACAGTCGTGAGTTTGATGTTTCAGTGAACGATAAAACTATACACCATTGAAACATGTATGCATACTAAATCATGTATTTCAGCATTTTCCATTCTTCTTCAAAATTTATCAATTTGAAGGAAAATAAAAACTTTACGAGCTTGTTTTTGAAAAATTTCCAGTCTTCGCCGAAGTCAAAAGGGCGATATTTCAGTGAACAATAAAGCTATACACAACTGAAAAATTTACGAAAAATAAGAAATATTTCATAATATTTTCCATCATTATTAGAAAGCTGATAGTAGAATTAAATGAAAACTTTATGACATTGTTTTTGAAAAATTCCGAGCCTCCAGAGAACTCATGAGTATGATAATTCAATAAATAATGACACCTTATGCCCTTCATTCTTCTTGGTTGAAAAATTGAAATCTTAAGGCTGCCAAAACGAATCGGGTTTTAGCCAGATCCACAATATGTCTATAAAAATGCATTTCTTGATGTAATATTTCAACCAGATAATTCAAAGGCAATTATACCGGCACTCAGTCAAATTGAGTGTAGTGTCTGATAGTATATTGAGCGCCAAAGCGCATAATGAGGGTCTTTACGAGACGAGTGGCAATGCTCGCAGGACGATCGAAGCCGAGGCGTAATGTAACGAGTATCGTAATGTAGCCTTCTTTTTTAATTGATACCCTCGACGTAGGAGTCGTGGAGAATGAGAAATTCCAGTAGATCTTACACTGATCATTCTCCACAACGGACTTGAGTTCCCACTGGGCGTACGGCAAGACGGACAATAGATCAACACCATAGAAGTGCCTAAGATGGTCATATGACACTTTTAGAGCCATATTGTCTCTCTCTATGTACCCGTAGCATGCATACTTTGAACATCCACTATGGACATGTCCAATTGTTTCTGGCTCTTGCTTGCAGGCTCGCGGTAAACTAAGGTATCTATAACGCCGTCTTGACAGGAGAAAAGAAATCCTTCAGTCTCCAATCTTAATCCAGCAGACTTGAGAAACATGTTGGAAAGACCCATCGAGAGCTCTTCTCTGCGTATGATGCAGCAGAATTTACCATAGAGGAGCTTGTCAGAATGTTCTCTTAGTAGAAGCGTATGTTCTGCTGCCTGTACACGACTTTTGAGCATTAAAGGTTTTAGTGATTCTAGGTCATGCATAGTGTCGCTGGAATCAAATGGGAAGTCAAGCTCATCTGCGGCACGGTATAGAAACGCCGCAGCATTGACGACTTCATGTTGATGTACGAGTCGCATAAGAAAC
>JAABKJ010008127.1:0-11529 GCA_011634705.1 Andricus grossulariae | reverse complement strand
TTCCAGAGAGAAAAAAATTTCAATCAAAGTGATTATTTTTTAAGTTTTTATCCTAAAATATGAATTTTCAATTAAAAAAGAAGAATTTTCATTAAAACAGTTGAATTTTTATGATAAAAAGACGAACATTTTACAAAACCGTTGACTTTTTTGCCCAAGAAAATCAATTTTTAACAAAAAAGTTTACACTTAACCCAATAGTTGAATTTTGAACTAAAAGCGATCAATTTCCACTCAAAAATAAAATAATTAAATTTGCAGTTCAAAATATTTATGGTAAATAAAAAAAAAGCCAACAAAATATTCAAATTTTCAACCAAAGAGAAGGATCCTTAAATAATAAAATAAATTTCTAACAAATATGTTTAACATTCAACCAAGTTGTTGCATTTTGAATCAAGAAGATGAATTTTATACAAAAAATGACAATAAAATACATACATTTTTAACCAAACAATTGAATTTCAAACAAAAAACTATTAATTTTTAACCAAAAATGAAATAGGTAAATTTTAGGTACAAAAAAATATTTTTCAGCTAAAGAAAAACGAATTTTCAGCTAAATAGTTAAATAGTAAACCAATAAAATGAATTGTTGACAAAGTAGTTAAAGTTTTAAGAAAGTAGTCGAATTTTGAATGGATACTTTAATAGTTGAATTTTTAATTAAAAACTATGTCAATTTCAGATGAAAAACGGTTGTATCAAACAAGAAACTTGAATTAAACGATTTTAATTTTCAATTAAAAAAATGTCTACCAAGCTATAGAGTTTCAAACAAAACAGGCGAATTTGAAAAACAAAAAGACAAATTGCCTACAAAACAGTAGAAATTTCAACCCGAAAATATGAAATTAAAAAAAAAAGTTAATTATTAACAAAATATTTAAAGTTTAAACTAAAAACAATCAATTAATAACCAAAAATAAAATAGTTGAATTTCGAGATCCAAAGATTAATTTTCAACAAAAAAAGAGAATTTTAAACAAAATTGTTAAATTTTAAGCCAATAAAATGAATTGTTGACAATTTAGTTCAACTTTCAAACAAATAGTTGAATTTTCATCAAAAAATATTAATTTTCGATACAGAAATTATTAGTTGAATTTTCAACGAATACCTAAAAATTTTTTTGTAAAAATATTTTGATAAATATATAACTAAATAATTGTTCAAACAATTTTAAGGGATAAACTTCAAAACTGTTATTATAAAATATAAACTTAATTCAAAATATGATTTAAAATATAATTTGAAATTTTAATTTTTTTAAAACAAAACATTAACATATATTTGTTTCAAATAATTTAAAAAAAATCAATTTTCAGCCAAAAATAGATTATAGTTACTTGAAATGTAATAGTTGATATCATTCAAATTAGTGAAAGATATAGAAAAAGTAAAAAAGTAACTAGAATTAACTTTCCAAGTTACTGCAAAAATCGTAACTAAATGACGTTACAAGTTACTTTTTAAAATAGTAACGAAGTTACCCTAAAAGTTACAAATAACGTAACCATTCAGTAACTTAGTTACATATTTCTAACAGTTTAATACCTAATTCTGGTATATTCCAAAATAAAGAATGTGTGCAATGGAAAATTAACTTGATTTTTCAAGAAAAATGTCCAGTTTTCTAACTTAATATTTTTAAATTGTTAAAAATAAACTTCAGTGTTAATTGAAAATATTATTCTTTAGTCTATAAAATATCGAAATTTATATTTATTTATTAAAAGCTTCACAGCGTTTTTTCTCTTTTCTTCTTTTTCTCGTTTTGCCACTTAAATGGAAATTGAATTAATAGAATCAAATAAGAAAATCTATCTATTTTTCATTGAAAGTTCATTCTTTTTTTATGGAAAGTCTACTAATAAATTTTTGGTTCAGAATTAATCTTTTTTGGTTAACAATCTTGTGTTTTAGTTCAAAATTGAATTCATTTTTTGAAAATTTAACAATATTGTTAGAAAATCATACTCCTTGGTTGAGTATTCAACTGTTTTCTTGGAAATTCAACTATTTATTTGCAATTATTTTTCTTTTTTGAATAAAAATTTTTTTTATTAAAAATCCATCTCTTTCTCTAGAAATTTAATCTTTTTTATTTGAAAAAGCAACTGTCTTCTTTGGTTTTAAATTTAATTAATTTGTTAAAAATTCAACAATTTTCCTAAAAACTCATAATTCTCGGTTGAATATTCTACACTTTTGTTAAAAATTGTTCTTTTTGGCTTGAAAATTCAGCACATTCATTGCATTTTTTTCTGTTTTAACAAACAATTTTCTTTAGTCGAAAAATCAAATATTTTCTGGAAACTAATCTTCTTTGTTTAAAAAGTAATCTCTTCCTGTAGAAATTTTACCTTTTTTGGTTAAAAAGCATTTGTTTGGTTCAAACTTAATCTATTTCGGTTGAAAATTAACTTTTTTGTTGAAAATCCAAAAGCTTTGAGGAAATTTGTATTTTTGGCTCAAAAATTCAACAATTTAGTGGAATATTTGACTGTTTGGAAGAATATTGATGTAGTTTGTTCGAAATGCGTCTTTTTTGGTTGAAAATCTTATGATTTGGTTCAAAATGGAATTTGCATGTTGAAAATTCAACAATTTGATTTTAAAGTGGTACTTAATTCAAAAGTCAACCGTCTTATTGAAAGTTCGTATTTTTGGCTTCAAAATTCAACATTCTTTCTTGGCTAACAAATATTTTTGAGTTGAAAATTTAAGTCTTTCTGTAGAAATTTGACCTTTATTGGCAATGTCGCCAGAAGAATAAGATCCTATGTCCTATGTCATTTTTTACAGGAAAATTTGTAAACTACATTCCTTTCGTCCCATTTTTTTGAGGTATCTTTACATAATTTTATAACAGAACATGAACTTTTTTCAATTGTAGGGATCTTTGCAATATTGTAACTAATCAAATAATCATTTTTGATTAGTAACTGTTTAATTATTTCTCAATTTTGAAAGTGAAACTTATCATAAGTTAATAATATTGCTCTGTCAACAAGATTGTAAACGATTCTTTTTCTGTTTGATAGGATCATGTGAAGGAAAGTTGAAGGATTATTGTAATATTGTAACTAATAGGATAATCATTATCGATCAGTAACTGTTCAATTATTTTCAAATTTGTCAAGTGAAACTTATTATGAGTTAATAATGTTGCTCTGTCAACAAGATAGTAAGCGATTCTTTTTCTCTTGGATAGGATAATGTGAAGGAAAGTTAATTAGTTTGCCTGATGACTTTGGCTTTTGGAACCAATTAGTGATAATATATCATTTCTAATTAACGTCATGTCCAAGAAATTAACACTCTTATTCTGTTCTAATTCATAGGTGAATTGATAAATTTAAATTAAAAATGTCGAGCTTTTTCGGGTTTAAATCGTGTGCAAAACCACGAATCTTGTCGACCTTTCGTGAACATTGAAGTTCTCTTCTTCAGGGTTGACCTGAAACTGAAGTTTCAGGTTATATTGTTCTTATATAGATTCTCTACAATGCCTATGATTGGCCAGAGCACCCCATGGTGGGGACTGCTCGAACTTGATTGCCTAATCAAGTCTTTAAAAAAACCCGGGAGGACGGAAAGCCAAATTGGATTTGTATTATATCCATTGTCCGTATTGATGTTATCAGGGTGTTTCATGATTTCGATTGCTTCTCTATGTTTTCTTGGAAAAGTACTGTACGTTTTTGCGATGACGGTTGTTTTGTCAAATAAAATGCTATGTCCTGTTTCAATATGAAGCTCAGGTAGTGCTGATTGCGTGAAATGTTTTAGCCTGACTTTACTCTCATGTTCCTTTACACGTTGGCTCACCGCCCTCCCGGTTTCTCCAATATAGACTTTGCCACAAGAACAAGGGATTTTACATACTCCCGGATCACTGCGAGGTGCCTTTTTATCTTAAGGATTGTTTCGAAGTTGTCCTATTTGCGCAGGTGGTTTAAATATGGTTTAAATGTTGTATTTGTTGAGAATTCTTCCTATTTGTTCTGTGATAACTTTAATGTAGGGTAGGATGGTGGTCGTTTTTCTCTCCCTTTCTTTAGTGTGTTGTGTTGACCTGTTTTTGAGTGTATTTTCTTATTGCTTCCTCAATTTCTTTGTTTGTGTAATCGTCTTGTATCAGGATTTGTTTAACATTTTGTAATTCCCTCTGTAAGTTATCTTTATCTGTTATGAAGACAGCTCTGTATACAAGGGAATTGATGAGCAATTGCTTTTGAGATGGGTGGTGGTGGGAAGGGACATGTAAGTATCTGTTTGTATGGGTGGGTTTTCTGTAAACTTCATGTCCTAATGCGTTATCAGATCTTTTGTAAACTAGTACGTCCAAGAAAGGCCATTTTCCGTTTTGTTCAATTCCCATGGTGAACTTGATCTTAGGGTGTAATTGACTGATGAAACCAAAGAACTTGTGTAGTTCATCTAGTCCATGTCTCTAGATGACAAAAGTGTCGTCAAAGTAACGGCACAAAAATTCCGATTTGAGCTTCGATTCGTTAAAGATTTTATTTTCTGGATTTTCCATAAAGATGTTGGCTATTACAAGTGAGATTTGAGGTCCCATTGCTGCTCCTGATGTTTGTTCATAGAATTGGTTATTGAAAGACAAGTAAGTATTATTGAGACAGTGTTCTATGAAAGGTATGTAATCGAAAGGAAAGTTTGCAAATAATTTAATAATATCGATTGTATCAGAGATTGATACTCTCGTAGAGAGAGATCCTATGTCGAAACTCACTAGGAAGTCTTGAGGTTGAATGTGAATCTGTTGTATCTTTCTGATGAAGTCAAAAGTGTTTTGGACGTGCGTGATAGAGTTTTCTGTGAAAGGATTCAGTTCTTTGGCAAGAAATCGTGCTAGGTTGTAAGTTGGTGAGTTTATTGCGTTGAAGATCGGTCTGAGTAGAATGTTGTTTTTGTAAATTTTTGGGAGTTCGTAAAGTCTTGGAGAGGTGGGATTAGTGGGTATTGATTTAGCTATTGTTTCGCTGTCATGTTTAGAGTTTTTAGGAAGGTTTTTGTTTTCCTGACTATGGTGTTTGTGTGGTCTTTTTTAAGTTTTTAATATGTATCATCAGTTAGAAGGTCCATGATTTTGTTGTTATAGTCCTCTCTATTTATTATTACTGTTGTGTTGCCTTTGTCTGCGGGTAATATTATGATATCTTCATTCTCGTTGAGTTCTTTAATTGCTGCTTTTTCTTGTTTTGTTAAGTTTGAGAAGGGAAGTTGGGCTTGGCGTAAGATGTTGGCCGTCCTACGCCGTATGTCATTCGCTTTTTCGGGTGGAAGGCTATTGAAACACGAAAAAGCTTAAATTTTAAATTTAAATTCATCATAAAGAATCATCGTGAAAGCATTAGATCTATGAGCTGATTATTTTTAATTACTTATATTACCTTCGACGCTCTATATTACTGGTTCTGGTTTCTTATATTGACGTATGTTAAATTTTAAATTGTGTGAGTGTCGTATGTAACAGGCTGTTCAACATACAGACAATTTAGAATTGTCTTATTAAAATTTCTAGAGGTGGATTTTGGGGATTGTTAAATATTACTATAGGCTTGGGAACTAGAAGGTCTTTTTAAAATCAATTAAATAATAGGCAAACAGTTATTTTTTTTATTGAATTTGATAATAATGTTCAAAAAAAATAGTTAATATCGACGTGTCTAAATGACACTCATATGCAATAATTCGTAATTAAATAGTACTTCTACATATATTCCGACGGAAAGTTTGTGAGACACAATATCCGAGTCTTTTCAATCCTTAAGGAAGCATTTTTGCTAATTAATTTGTTTATAACAAATATGAAAAAATCTTACAGTTGCTCACCAATATGAGTGGGCATTCCTGTAAATATTCTACACTGAGCTTAAACATATTTTATAGTTTAAACCTTATATTTTTTAATTTCATTTTCAATTTCGCCGTGTCCCTTCAGTCAAAAGTAAATAATAGCAGCGATAAAAATATTTCAGAACCATCGTACCGCATTATTCAGTATTCTAAACACTATGCAATATGAAAAAAGAAAGAAAATCGATAACCAACTTTTTCCTTTTCAAATCGAATGTCCCATATAGAAAGGTTATTATAGTTATATTATTACAATATTCTAACAATTTTCTTGAATAAATATTTTCATACGGGAATAGAAAGCAACATTTTTTAATTTGTTTCCAAAAAATAGAGAATCTTTTCATGCTAAAAATCTTTTAATTACAAGTAATTTGTAACATTTTCATCCGACTTCGGATAACAAAAAAATATTATATTTTATGTTAACATTTCTTCTACAGAATCGATGGTACCAAGTATTTTAGTTTAAACGTGGCTGAAACGTATCACTTGAAAATTTCTTTGTATTGTGCGGGGGTTGCCTAATGGAGTCTCCTTGACTAATTCTGGGCTCAATTCAAATACTTCGCCACTTTCCATGTTTATGCCTGCCCGCCGTTTTCCATCGTGATTATATATTCCACGAAGCATGTTATTAGTTACCAGTATTGCAACGACGTCACCAGTAAAAGTTGTTAATACTTTTGTTTCATCAGTTGGCATGGGCTTAAGGGCAAATGGTCTTTTTCCGAGCAAATAAATTGGTTTATTGGCAGGGAAAGTGTATTTTCGAATTTCGAATTGCCGATCCGGATTGGTGTTGGGAATAAGCCGAATATGTGCAAGGTCTCTGAGTTCAAATCCATGTATGAGTAAAGAACGATGCCTGATAGTAGGAGACCTGGACCTGTTACGAAGAGCAGGCTCGGCAGAGGGAGATAACCTGCCAGGAGAACGATTTCTGTCGGGAGAATTAGAAGTGCCGGAACCAGGAACATCAGGAAGAGGGTCGCCATTAGGTAAACAGTCAAATTGTGAACTGAACTCTGCAAACAGAAAAAGCAATATTTTTTATATAGAGTATACAATTGGATGCTGGTATATCATGAGATCATTGTGGTAATATTTTGGGGCAAGCTTGAAGGCATTGAGGAATGTATACCCAGGAAAACTTCTCGCAGAGAAATCTTAAGCCTTTCCATCATAAAATTGGATAAAATTGCTGCAGAAAGTTGAGAGCAACATTAAGAGAAGTGAATTTCATTGGGATTTCCAATTTAATAGTAGTGAACATAGATCAGTATTCACAAATAAAGAAGAATGGTCTTTTTAAAATAAAGCTTACATCTTCAATTTGATATTCTTATGGGGGAAAAATATCACGAAATTAGTCAATAAGCTGTATTGAACATTTTCATAAGACCTGGTCACGGGTACGATTTTGACACCTCGGCCCATCAATTTTCAGGTACTGCTCCTAGGCATAACAGAAATACGCAATTCTCGATAATTATAATTTATCATTAGTATATTTACAATTACAATGAGTTTATTGAGTAAATAGTAGTGAAAACTATAATAATATTACAAAAATCACAGAAGCTTAAATTATTGACATTTTTTCGATTTCTGATATTCCGTGAGATTGGTATGATTTGTACGAGGTATTTAACCTTAATACAATTTAACTTGAATTGCGATGACAGAGAAGTGCAGAATTTTTACATACCTTAATACTAAAAATGACATCTTTTCCGAAAGACTCTTTAAAAAAAAAACTTAAATTAGGTGCTTTAAAATAACTAATAATTGCTACTATTTTCTCAGTTTATTATTCACAATTAATCAAATTTAAAAACTTTACGAATCAAAATCAACAAACAGAATTTTCAACTTAAAACAACTACGAGACAGTCGCAGAGTTGCCAATTTTAACAGCGACATTTTTCGCAATTTTAGGATTATCTACTGTTGGTTATCCACTGTTGGAAAATTTATTGTCCAATAAAAGGTCCTCAAATATTTATAAATATTAAAGAAAGAACGCTCTGTATTTTTAATTTCTAATATCCTAAGGAATACTCTAAGAAAGTGATATGCCCTTTTAATCCACAAAGTAACTAATACAATTTTACGAACATTATTGATACTGATATGAAAAAGTAAGCAATATATTTATTTTATTTTGAGTTTTGTTATAATTATATGACAGTCCCTAAGATTTTTAAATCCGCCATTAATACAAGGGGTAAATATTTCAGATAATTTATATAAATATTCCTGGCAATAATTTTTTGCCGGCTGCCATTTTTGATTAATTTCTTACGATGAGTTTGGAAATAGTCAATTTCTCAGGTTCCGTGAAAAATGATATTCTTAAATTCTGGATCTGTTCCTGCTTTTCTCGGTTCAGTTTGTTCTCTATGTTACATTGCCCAGGGCAGGAAGGGTATGTCTTGGCACGTATAACTCGAACTTTTTGAATTTTCAACCTACACGCGTAAGTGCACATATGGTACTCCAACTGTGTGCATGCACATATTGTACATGTTTTAATTTTAATGCGCAGAATCAGGAGTGCTCCATTTATGCACTGATTTGTGTTAGAAAAGTATACTTAAATCTATAGATATATTATATATTTATATTCACCAATACAATTGAGGATGAACGCCAGAGATAAGACAGGAGTATGAACAATCCTCATCTTTTATTATCAGAGAAAAGAACTGATTCATGTATCAACTATGAATTTAATTAAAAATGTAACAAATGACTGGTGCTTCATTGGCTTATATAATACATATATCCTGTATTCGTTATCTCATAGATTAGAGGCGTCAAGGTTGTTACTCTGACATATTTACATTTCATTAAAATCAGTGTCAAAGAAAAAAATGCAGACGCTAAATTCGTTAAAACTGATACCACAATTTATATAATCTCTGGTAAGTTTTTAATTGCTATCACTGTACATACCAAATATATATTTCTATCACAAAAAAGCGATTATTTATAGATTACACATGTACACAAAAAAATAAAAGTGGCGTGCGAGAATGAGCCTTTTTGGCAATTTTTTACAAACAGCATAAGGTTTGAATCTGACGTTCTAAAATCTTCTAGTACGGCTTAATATAAATATTCAACCATGTTTTTCAAGGGGTTTATATCAAACAATTTATGTCCATCGCCTATCTTGAGGGTTAATAGAATTATCCTGTGCGCGCGTTCGCTCATACTCAAAAGGGGAAATTTATTAGTATTTTCAGGTTTTTTTTTTTTTTAATATGAAACGTAACCATGTTCACTTTAAAATTTTTTATTCAACTGGAAGAATGGGAATTTATGCATTTCATTTGTTCTTTGAATTGGAACTGGTTAATTTTCGTTTTCAGTTTATTTCTAACTTGGGCTTTGAGAAAAGCTCATAACGGGCAAGTCTGCCCCGAAAAAATAATCCCTTCCTTGGCATCTCTTTTGCAAAGATAGAGTCGGCGCCAGGCACCGCTTCCCTCATTTGCATGGTTTTTCCAAACATCTATTCCTCCATTTGCAAGACTTATTAGTGCACCTTGTCCCTTCATTGCTGTCAAAGTCGCCCATGGGCATACCTGGCCAGAGCATCCCTTCCTCAGTAAAATAATAAATACCCGAAACAGGGGTTATCGACGGGCAACACTTCCCCGGGTATCACTTTCCCACGAGAATATTAGAACCCCGAAGCAATGGCTGCAATGAAAAGCCTTCCACGGTCATCACTTATGCAGAAAAATATTAAGAACATGGCACAGTTGCATCGACGAGCATATGTTATCCACGCATCACAATTCCAGCAAATATTACGATACAGATACATTGGCACCGACAAGTAAGCTTTTGTGTGCAGGACTTACTATTTTGCTGAAGAAGTGATAAAACCGGAAGGCTTGCTCAAGGAAGACTTGTCCGTCGATGCCTCTACATCACGGTCCTAATATTTGTCAGTGAAGTGCTGCCAGAAAATGGCTTACCCGGAAAAGACTTGGCATCGTTGTCTTAATATGTCACTGGAGAAGTGATGCTTGGGGAAAGATAGTTTGAGGAAGACTTGCCCGTCGGTACCAGTGTGTCATTATGCTAGTATTTCGTCAAGGAAGTAATGCAATTGAAAGAAGGGTTGCCCGCTGAAGACCGAACTAATAAAAAATTACGTGAAGGGATTTGCCCGTTGTAGGCTTGTCACATCCTCTATAAAGAAAAAGTTTCACCTTCAAGTTGAGTGTGTATTATTATTCAGTTTATTGTTTCTAGAAAAGAATGACATATGTCATTTACAATCTGTATTAGACTTTCTTATCAGAGGCTATAAAAAGTACGAACAATAAGTAACACACGCAGACAAAAAAATGAAAGTGTTATGTGCAGTGAACTGCACCTGAAAAAACAGCTGTGAGTCCCTAAATACTAATACGAATATCAAAGGCTAACGCACAAAGTCGAGCGTGACTTATGGTCAAATTTAATTGATATATTTGTACATACTAGAAAGGCTTTACAGATAGAGGCCGGTGCCCAAACGGCCAATCTTTAGGACTCCCATGAAACATACTTTTTTAAGCTCGCGTGATTAAACTTTCCGTTCAATACTTTTGACCAATTATTTCGAAGAAACTAAACATTTGTCTCCTGGGTTTAGATTTCTATATTTAAAACGTTTGTTTATTTGCTCTGTTGCTAAATGGATTTCTACTTCACGAGGAAAACTAAAATCTTCCGGAAACTGTACTAATTGTTGAATATGATCTTTCGGTTTAGCCTCGAAATGTAATTCAAATAAGCTGAAACCTCTGCTGTGATAATTAGGTACATTAAGGTAGTATTTTATATCAGGAATGCGTTTGGTCCAATGATTATAGGTGTTAGAACAGAGAGTGCGAAATAAACAGCATATTTCCCTTATTACTCGTTCGGTGGTGTCGCGCTCTACAGGTGCTGTTCCATAATTAGTAAGACTGACTATCTATAGCTCAAATGGTGAAGAAAATAATATTCACGGATAGGATAGGTGGTGAGGTATGTCAGAAGACAAATATATGCTCGAGCAGTCGCCTCCGTGTGGAAAAATTCGTGGCAGTCCTAAGTAGAGAGATTGGATGGCTAAAGCGAATCTAGACCGTCTACTTAAGACGTTCCGACAGAGTATTGGCCTTGGCCACTTTCAGAGGGTCTCGGTTGAAAATATGAAAGTGCTATCGTGACGGTCTGGTGTGATCCTCAGCTGACGGACATGATTAGAAAAACTTCAAAGTATTTCAAACTGCAGGATCATTTTCTGCTGACGCCTTTGACACTATCTAGGTTTACATACATTGTTTTTCGGTAATTGTCGAGCAATGCAATGTACAGTCGTGAGATGAGGTGAATTGGTTTTCTGTAAAATTGCAACCCAACCTACAAAAGACCAGAGAGGCAGATTATATATGTATATATATATATAAATAAAAAACAAAGGTTAACAACCACCGCAGGGTCCCACAGGGAGCAGCTGTCATCTAAAAAAAATGACTTCGGCTGCCAGTAGGACCGAAGTAAATCTCAGTCATGGCCACGTCTCACAACCGTGAGATGGGTGGTCACAGGACATGAAGAAATCACAACGACAGGCCGGCGAAACTC
>JAABKJ010008126.1:1461-11530 GCA_011634705.1 Andricus grossulariae | reverse complement strand
AGTGAAATTTTCTGCTTTAAAAAACTAATTTCTAAAAAGAAAATGAATTTTCAACAAAATAGTTAAATTTTCAACTGGAATAGTTACATTTGCATTCAGAAAAATGGATTCTCAACAAGGTAGTTGGATTTTCAACTAAAGTGATGAATCTTCAATTGTATGATAGTTGAATTTTATACCAAAAAAGTACAACAATTTCCAACCAAACAGTTAAATTTTTGCATGAAAAAGATCAATCATCAAACAAGTAGTTGAATTTTCATCCAAAAAAGATTAATTTTTTACCAAAAATAGAATAGTGAAATTTTCTGCTTTAAAAAACTAATTTCTAAAAAGAAAATGAATTTTCAACAAAATAGTTAAATTTTCAACTGAAATAGTTACATTTTCATTCAGAAAAATGGATTCTCAACAAGGTAGTTTGATTTTCAACTGAAATGATGAATCTTCAAATGTATAATAGTGGAATTTTATAACAAAAAGGTTCATGGATTTCCAACCAAACAGTTAACTTTTTGTATGAAAAAGATCAATCATCAAACAAATAGTTGAATTTTCATCCAAAAAAGATTAATTTTTTACCAAAAATAGAATAGTGAAATTTTCTGTTTTAAAAAACTAATTTCTAAAAAGAAAATGAATTTTCAACAAAATAGTTAAATTTTCAACTGGAATAGTTACACTTTCATTCCAAAAAATGGATTCTCAACAAGGTAGTTGGATTTTCAACTCAAATGATGAATCTTCAACTGTATAATAGTTGAATTTTATAACAAAAAGGTACACAAGTTTCCAAACAAAAAGTTAAATTTTTGAATGAAAAAGATCAATCATCAAACAAATAGTTGAATTTTCATCCAAAAAAGATTCATTTTTTACCAAAAATAGAATAGTGAAATTTTCTGTTTTAAAAAAACTTATTTCTGAAAAGAAAATGAATTTTCAACAAAATAGTTAAATTTTCAACTGGAATAGTTACATTTTCATTCAGAAAAATTGATTCTCAACAAGTTAGTTGGATTTTCAACTGAAATGATGAATCTTCAACTGTATAATAGTTGAATTTTATAACGAAAAGGTTCAAAAATTTCCAACCAAATAGTTAAATTTTCGAATGAAAAAGATCAATCATCAAACAAATAGTTGGATTTTCATCCAAAAAAGAATAATTTTTTACCAAAAATAGAATAGTGAAATTTTCTGTTTTAAAGAACTAATTTCTGAAAAGAAAATGATTTTCAACAAAATAGTTAAATTTTCAACTGGAATAGTTTCATTTTCATTCAGAAAAATGGATTCTCAACAAGGGAGTTGGATTTTCAACTGAAATGATGAATCTTCAACAGCATAATAGTTAAATTTTATAACAAAAAGGTTCAAAAATTTCCAACCAAGTAGTTAAATTTTTGAATGAAAAAGATCAATCATCAAACAAATAGTTGAATTTTCATCCAAAAAAGATTAATTTTTTACCAAAAAATAGAATAGTGAAATTTTCTGTTTTAAAGAACTAATTTCTGAAAAGAAAATGAATTTTCAACAAAATAGTTGAACTTTCAACTAAAGTGATGAATCTTCAACTGGAGTAATAGTTGAATTTTACACCAAAAAGGTACAAAAATGTCCAACCAAATAGTTCAATTTTCAATTTAAAAAATCAATTATCAAACAAGTAGTTGAATTTTCATCCAAAAAAGATTCATTTTTTACCAAAAATAGAATAGTTAAATTTCCTGTTTTAAATATTTAATTTCTAACAAAAAACACAAACAAATTATCAACAAAATAGTTCAATTTTTAACTGGAATAGTTCAATTTTCAGTTAGAAAAATTGATTTTCAAGAAGGTAGATGAATTTTTAGTCAGAGATGTATTTACAATTAAAATTGTGAATCTTCAACGATAAACATTAATTTTTATCAAAAGAGTTTAACCAAGGAGTTGAAATTTCAACTTAAAAACATGAATTTTCAACAGAAACATTATTACTGAAATGGTAAGTTGAACGAATTAATTTTTAACAAAGAAAACAGAAAAAAACGGGTTTAGAACCAAACAGTTCAATTTTCAACCAATGTGATTTTTGCGAAAAAGTACAAAAATTTCCAACCAGATAGTTCAATTTTTGAATAAAAAAGATCAACTATCAACTAAATAGTTTAATTATCATTAAAAAATTCATTTTTTCACCAAAAATAGAATAGGTAAATTTTGTGTTTTAAAAAACTAATTTCTAATACAAAAAAAAATGAATTTTCAACAAAATAGTTAAATTTTCAACTGGAACAGTTAAATTTTCAGTTTAAAAAATTGATTTTCAACAAGGTAGTGAAAGTTTCAATCAGAGATGAATTTTCAATTAAATTATGAATCTTTAACAATAAAAATTAATTTTTAACAAAAGAGTTTAAGTTTAGACCAAGGAGTGTAATTTTCAAGTAAAAAGGATGCATCCAACCAAAAAATACTAACTTTCAAGAATAGTTCAGTTGTTGGTTGAAAAATAATTTTCAGTCAACAGAGAAAATAAAATTAAAACAATCTCTTGAATCTTCAAAGAAAATATGAATTTTCAACCAAGAATATTAAGTTTTCACCAAAATGGACGAATATTCAATTTTTTTCCTTTAGAATTTTTGGCTCTGAAACCAAATTTTTCATATTTAACAAAATTATTAAAACTCGCCAAAAAATATACCATATTATAATGGCAGTCAAGAAAAAAAAAAAAAAAAACGAAAAGGATACTCAGTCTAATATTTCATTTACATTCAACTTTGACCAAGTTGTTCAAGTTTCGACTTCAACATCCATGGTTTTTTCTTCTTTTTCATCCACCTAATTAAAATTAATTCCCTATAATAAACATTTTTAATCAAAAATAAAATTTAATCCACTTCGTTCATCAAAACTACCCTTTATAGATTAGGTTTGTCATTTTTAAAGAAAACTTTTATTCAATTTATTTATCTTTCTGAACGATTGAAATAAAACTTCATTGTGCTATTTACTTTGATTTAATATATAAAACGATATAAAAAAAAACATATTAGGGTAAAAAAAACCATTTCTTTGCTGTTCCATAATAGGAACATGCATTATGGAACACTGGTACAAGAGTCAAATTCAGAAAATATCAGCCCAATCACTAATTGAGCATCTAGTCATTTCAAAATAGATGGAATTTAAAAATTTAAAAACTTTTAATTTCTGAAAAAAGATCTTTCTCCTTCGCTCCGGTGGGAATCGAACCTCACGTCTTCCGATTGCCGGTCGGTTTTAGATTTTGTTGTCTCTTTAGGGAAAGGTTACAATTCTTACTTAATCCTAATAATCAAGGCCTCATTTCATTCTTTGAAGGATTCTCTGCAATTCTATTTGGATAGTGTTTGTTGAAATTCAAATTACCATTGTTTATAACAATAATAAATGAGTGATCTCTAAATGATTACTCTTTGATGAAACCCGCCAAAATAGAATTTTAAATAATCCTTCAAAGAGTAAAATGATGCATTGATCATTAGGATTAAATAAGTATTGCATCTTTTCCCTAAAGAGAAAGACAAATCTAAAATTTTAAATAACTACTGTTAAATAAATAATTTTTGCCTTAATTATTTTTCCTGAATTACGCTTAGAAGCCATCTTCAAGATTTGCAGAAATTAATAATAGATCTAATTTTTGGAATTTTAGAAATCGTTTTAAAAATAGACGACTTTTGAGATTGATTGTACGTAGTATCCTTAAGGCGCTTCAAACGAGTATTGGTTTCACTTGATCCACTATTACGTCTAAAAGGATGAATTCTTGAACGTAATATATTTTTACTACACAATCTAAATGCGATTATACCGGTCTTTACAGAGAGCTTTTTCCAGAAAATGTTTTTTTTTTCTTGTAATTGAAAATGGAGTGTTTTTGCGCCCGAAATCGGCAACATGTCCATTTTGTACGTTGGGCTGCAGTTGTTGCCGGTTTCAGGCGCAAAAACACACTCCACTATCAATTACAGAAAAAAAACAAGAATTTTTTCGGGAAAAAGCTCTCTGTCCGAACCCGTATAATTACCTTTAGTTTATTTGGTAAAAATATTACGTTCACCAATTCATCCTTTTAGACGCATAGTGGATCAAGCAAACACGAGACTCGCTTTAAGCGCCTTAAGTTGGCGAAGATTGGCCGCTTTATCTAAATTGTTTCCAGTTTTCGGTGAAATATTTTACTGTTAAAAAATTTAAAATATTGGCACAATTTTTTAAACGATTATTCTAAATATTATTATCCTTTTTCTTTCGTTAAAATGTTTCTATTTTGCTTATAAATTAAAAAAATTCAAAATTTATGAGCCTGAAAGGATAGATGGTTTCCTCTGCTATCTTCAGTGTGATCCAATTTTATGTCACTTTTTCCAAAAATATTTTTTCACATTCGTCATATTTTAAATACTAAAATATATTACAATTTTTTTTACTACATGACGTTCCTCAACGTTATTTGAGAAAAAACCGTTCCAGCGTGACGTAATAATGCTTTTCCAACTTTTTTTAACATTTCCTGAAATTTCGGAAAGCGGTAACGGTAAGAGTAACGGTAACAGTAAAAGTAACGGTCACGGTAACGGTAACGGTAACGGTAACGGTAACGGTAACGGTCACGGTAACGGTCACGGTAACGGTAACGGTAACGGTAACGGTAACGATAGAAAATAAATATTTTTCATTTAAAATTTAACTGATTGTAACTACTTTATTTTTTGTCGATAGAATTACGGTTTTTGATATTTCTGTCGATGTTTAAATGGTCATAATGTTAAAAATTGTTGCTTTTAAGTTGAAAATTCAACAAGTTGGTTGACAATTTGAAGTAGATTGTTCTAAGTTGGTCCTTTTTATATAAAACTAATCTTTTTTATTGAAAATGCAACTGCTTGATGAACAGTTAAACTACTTTAGTGTTTTTTTGTCGATTGAATGACGGCTTTTGATCTATTAGTCTAAGCCAAAGTGGTTCTAAATGTAAAACTTGAAACTTTTGAGTTTGAAATTCAACAATTTGGTTGACAATTTATGTATTTCATTTTAAATTCACCTTTGTTTATAACAAATAAATTTGCTAGGTTCAAAATAGAAGTACTAGGTAGAAAATTAAATTATTTTATTAAAAATGATTTCATTAGTTGAAGATCTATCTCTTTCGTTGAAAATGTAAATATTTTCAGAGAAATTCGTTTTTTTTTAGTTGAGATTGAATTTTCTCAACTGAAAATTTGCGTATTCGGTTGAGAATTCTTCTCTTGAGTTCAAATTTTGAATATTTTGTTCAGAAATTCAAATTTTGGTTGAAAATTAACTTTACGGCTGAAGGCTCATATTTTCGAATCGAAAATCCAACTATCTTTTAGAGAATCCTCAATTTTTGTTTTGTAAATTCAACAACTTGATGGAAATCCTATTTCTATCTTAATTAAAATTTTTTTCTGATTGAAAATTCAATTTGTTTGTTGAAAATTCTTATTTTTAGTTGAAATCCATTATTGTATATTTCGAATTAAAAGTTTTGTTGCTTAATGAATTCCATTTTTTGCTGAGAAATCACCTTCTTGGTTAAATTCGACTCATTTTTATTAAAAATTGAACTCATTTTTTGGTTGAAATATCAACTATTATATTTTTTTTGAGAATTTTTCGTTTTTGATTCAAAATTTAACTATTTGGTCGAAAGTTGAACTTCATTGTTAAAAATTGATTTTTCTCTTCAGATGCATCATTTTAGTGAAAATTTCCACTACTTTGTTAAAAATTTGATTATCCTAAATATTCGTCTGTTTTACTGGGTAGTTCAAACAATTCAGTTGAAAATGAAACTGTTTTTGAAAAAAATTCAACCTATTTTGTTTAAAATATGACCATCAGGTTAAAAATCCATTTTTCAGTTTCAAAATTCAACTATTTGGTTGAAAATTCAACTATTTTGTTGAAAATTTAATTCTTCTTAAACTGTTTTTGTTGGAAATTTAACCTTTTTTGTTTCAAAACTCGATTATTAAGTTAAAAATTCATCTCTTGTGCTTAAAAGTTTAAATGTTTGATTATAAATGCAACTCTTTGGCTGATAAATAATTAAATTTTTTAAGGAAGTTCAACTATTTAGTTAAAAATTCTATTTATTATTTCGAAAATTTAACATGGTGGCTAAAAAGTAAACTATTTTGTTGAAAATTCTACTGCTTTGTTGGAAATAAGTCTTTTTTTACAAGAATTCTTGGTTGAAAATTCATATTTTTTGTTGATGAAAATTCAACTATTTTCGAATAATTAGTCAGTTTGGGTTGAAGATTCGACTATTTGGTCACAAATGCGAATGCTCTGGTAAGGGAATGATTTTATGTCTAAAAATTCGACCATTTGGCTGAAAAATTTTCTATAAAGAAATATTGTCTTTTTATTTAGTATTTTAATTCAGTCGTTAAACAAATAAAATCAAAGACAAAAATTTGACTTAGAAGGAGAAACTCAGTAAGATGATCCAACTATATTTTTGCATAAAAGTTCTTTTTTTTTATCGAAAAGACTACTCTTATAAGTATTTTTGGTTTTGAACTGATCTCTTTTGGTTAAAAATTCTATCATTTGGTTGAAAATTTAAATATTTTGTTGAAAATGCAACTATATTGTTAAAAAGTCATATTTTTTATCAAAAGTTTAACTATTTTGTTAGAAATTTATTGTTTCATTGAAAGGTTCATCTCTTTCTTTGAAAATTTAACTATTTCAATGAAAATTCCTTTCATGTTTTGTTTAAAATAAACTTTTTTAACTGACAATTAAACTATTTCATTTTTTGGTTAAAATTTTATCTTTTTAGCTCAAAGTTTAACTTTTTTGTTGAAAATTCATGTCTTTTGTTGAAAATTCGTTTTTTTTTGTGAAAAAAATATCTTTTTGGCTTGAAAATTAAACTTTTTTGTGGGAAAAATAATATGTTTTGTTGAATATTCAACTTTTTTGCAGATAGATTAAATTATTTTGTTGAAAGTCCATGTATTTTGTTGAAAAATCGTTATTTTTGAATTTTTTTTTTTCGTGGAAAATATATCTTCTTGGCTTGAAAATTACACTTTTTGGTTGAAAAAATAATATGTTTGGTCAAACATTCTACTTTTTTGCAAATAGTTCGTCTTTTTGGCTTGCAAATTGAATTATTTTGTTGAAAATTCATGTATTTTGTTGAAGATTCGTCTTTTTTAGTTGAACATTAATGAAAATTATGTTTTCAATCGGAAAATTTGACTATTCCGTGAATGGTTAAAACTTTATACAGAATATTGGATAAGTTGAAAATTTTTTTTATCAGAGTTTTTATCTGGAAATTTAACTATTCCATTTTTGGTTGAAACTTTATCCTGTATATTGTTTAAGTTAAAAATTGAACTATTTGGTAGAAAATTTATGAATTTTGTTGAAAAGTCGTCTTTTTGGGTAGAAAATTAATCTTGACTTTTGAAAATTCAACTTTTTGGTTGAAAATTCAACTATATGGTTGAAAATTCGGTCTTTTTGTTATTGAAATATGTGTTTTTATCTGAAAATTTAGCTATTCCATTTTTGGTTAAAACTTAATCCTGTATATTGTTCAAGTTAAAAATTTAACTATTTGGTAGAGAGTTCATGTAATTGGTTGACCAGTCGTCTTTTTGGGTAGAAAATCATTCTTGTTTTTTTTTTTAATTCAACTTTTTGATTGAAAATTTAACCAATTGGTTGAAAATTAATATATTTTGTTGAAAATGCATATTTCCCGATTTTAAAATCCACTGTTTTCTAAAAAATTCGACTTTTGAGCCTAAAAACTTTACACTTTTGTTGAAAATTCATCATTCGTAGTATAAAAGTCATCTTTAATGGTCAAAATTCAAATATTTGACATAATTTTTATCTTTTTTTTTGGAAATTCAACCATTTAATTAAAATTACATCTTTGTATGCTGAAAATTCAGCTATTTGGTTAAAAATTCCATTATTTTGTTGAAAATCAAATTATTTTTAGAAAATTTGACTATTTTGGTAAAGTCGTCATTTTTGGATTAAAAATTTACCCTTAAGGGTAGAAAACTTATCCTTCTTGGTCTCAAATTTATCTTTCTTGTTTAAAAAGTAACTTTTTTGTTCAAATTTAACCTGTCTTCGAAAAAAATCGTCTAATTTGTTTAAAAGTTCTACGATTTGTTTAAATCATTAACTACTTTATGGAAGACTCGTCTCTTTAACTGGAAAGTTTATCTACATGTTTGTTAATGCAACTGTTTGGTTTAATTATTTATTTATTTTTAATTCGTCTTTTTGTGTTGAAAATTCATTTCTTTAGATAAAAAATCTTTTTTGGTTGGAAATTTAACTAATTTTTTCAAAATTCAACTATTTTGTTAAAAATGCAATACATTTCGGCTTGAAATCTTAAAAATTTAAAGTCTATAGTATTGAATTCAATGGTTTATCTACATTAATTTTATTCAAAAGAATTCATAAACGTAAAATCCGTCTTTAGCCAACGGTTACGTTACATTAGGGGGTGTGAGGGGGTAAAAAAATTCCAAAATTGTTAACCTAGTTGATGGTCCATAACTGGAAAACTTTTCCGCGTGACAAAAAAGTGGCTTGACTACACCTCGACTACACCTCGACTACACCTTGACTACACCTCGACTAAACCTCGACTACGCCTCGAATACACCACTGCTTACATCCCAGCCTTAAGACATGTTTTCCAATAGTTTTCTCCATCAGTTTTGATTTTGAATTGTTCATTATCTGCCTTTGAATCATCTGCCACAAGCTATATAAATCCTTTAGTGCAAAGCAGTATGCAAGTAAGTATCTTTGATAATAGTGTTCACCGCAGGGGCGGTGTTTCCTTGGAGACGGAGAAAACTGAGAGCGGGACGACGAGCAAGCTTTTGGTGACACAAGCCAGATTGAGCGACAGCGGAAATTACACCTGCATTCCTAGTAACGCGAATCCTGCCAGCGTAATGGTCCACGTGCTGAATGGTAAGTGGTTTCTTCGTCAAAATTTCTCTTGCCTTAGACATTTTATCTGAAAGCCAATCTATTACAATGCCTCCGCCCCGTCACTCAACCCCGCTGATTAAACCGGTACACCCTCATAATCATAGACTTTAGTTTCAGGAATTGAAATTTTAATTAAAAATTATGGTGGAAAAAGGAAGTCATATAAAAAAGTTATTTTAATTTCTAATATAAGGTGCGATATTTGAAAAAAAAAAGTTCACCGAAAGTTTAATTAACATATATAATTCCTGTAAATAGAATAAGAATCTAGCGATCAGATTTGGACAAACACCACAAAATGCTCCTATTGCAATTTCTAAGAAGAAAAAAGGAATTTGTTTCTTTGGAGAAAAATAAAAAAGGAAAGAAAAGTGAGGAGGCAACGAGCCAAATCCTCTTTATTATCTTTTTTATTTCTTTTGTCATTTTTATTATTATCAAATCACAATACGAGTTTAAAAGCATTTATGATATTTAGCAACGTTTCGGTGGTTACACAGAACCCTTTTCAAGGTAAGAAAAATTAAAACGGGTGGAAAAAGCGACAAAATGACAGTGCTATTTTCTCGATACCTGAGATCTAAGTGTGTGTCAAAAAACAAATCTTTTATAAACGAACAAGAAATAAGAGAAAGTCAAGATTCAGGAAAACCTATTGCTAAATGTTATTGATCATACTAGAATAACTTTTCTTCAATTTATCAACAACAATTTTCAAATTAATGGACAACTTCGTTTGTTTTTTCAAATAAAGCATTATCATGAATTCTCTCTTTCTCTCATTACATTCACTATTAAAAATTTCAACATTATTCTAGTCAAACGCATGTTTAACATCAACAAACCTTCTCGCATGTTTAGCAACAAAACTCTCATAACTTCCCAAACGAACGTCACTCTTGTGTTCCTCCATCCTAGTATTAGGAATTCTGCCAGTCTGTCCCACGTAAGTCACCTTACGGATCTTGCAAGTGATCTTGTAAACAACACCATCTTTTTC
>JAABKJ010008125.1:0-11530 GCA_011634705.1 Andricus grossulariae | reverse complement strand
AAATTAGTTTTTGAAGTTGAAAATATAACTATTCCATTTTTGGCTGAAAATTAATTTTGTTTTAAATTGAAAATTCAACTATGTACTCTGGTAAAAGTTGAACCACGTTGTAAAAAATTAATTTTTTTGTTTGAAAATTCATCTCATGGGTTCAAAATGGAACTATTGTATTAAAAATTCGTTTTTTTTATGGAAAATTAATTTTTTAAATTAAAAATTTAACTATTCCAGTTGAACTACTTCGTTGAAACTGATTTTTTTTTTGTTAAAAAGTTAATGGTTATTGAAAAATGTAACTTCTCCATTTTTGGCTGAAAAGTTATTTTTTAAATCGAAAATTCAATTACTTGCGTACAAGTTGAACCAAATTGTTTAAAATTATTTTTTTGTTTGAAGATTCATCTTTTAGGCTGAAAATTGAATTATTTTATGGAAAATTCGTATGTTTTTTATTTAGAAATAATTTTTTACCTTAAAGTATAACTTCCATTTTTTGTTGAAAATTTATCTTTTTAGTTAAAAACTCGTCTTTATTGGTAGAAAACTAATCTTTTTTGTTGAAATTCATATTTTCGGGTTGAAAATGCAACTTTCTTACAAAAAATTTGTATTTGGTTCGAAAATTTAACAATTTGGATGAAATTTGTTTTCTGTCTTGTCTGAAAAAGCTTTATTTATCGACAAATCGTCTTTTTGATTTAAAAATGTGCATGTTGGGTGAACAAATTAAACTAGTTTGTTAAAAATTCTTTTTTGTTTAAGTTTCATCATTTTAATTGAAAATTCATTTCTCTGCTTGAAAATGTGTCTTTTTTGGTTGAAAACTCAACTGTTTTTTCTTATCATTTGTCTATTTGGACAAAAAATTCGTCCTTTCAGATTTAAAATTCACCTTTTTTCTTCTACAAATTCAATTATTTGGTTGAAAATGCAACTGTTTTTGGTTGAGATTAATCTTTTTTCTTTAAAATTCGATCGTATGGTTGAAAATTCAATAATTTGGTTACAAATTCAACTATTTGGTTAAAAATTTAATTATCTTATTGGTAATTAAATTAAAATTAGCTGAAAAATAGATAAATTAGTCAAATTTCAACCAATTAAATTTTTTTTAAATTTGTGTTGAAGCTTAAAAAATGAGAAAGTTCAAAATATTTTCGATTGTAGCGTTGTGATTTTTCACGGTCATAAAAGAAGAATCATCAAGAAACGGGTTTTTGATGCTAATATCAGATTTTTGAGGCATGTTTCGTGAAAATTATCTTTTTATTGTAAGAAAAGGTTTCTTGAAAAACTAATCTTTTTGTCCTGGAAAACCTGGCAAAGTCCTGGAATTTTTTTTCAAGAAGGCTAGACACTCTGTTTTAACGTGGAAGTATAATAAAGAAATATTTTGGCAATGCTGAAATTGGTCAAAAGTACACAGTTTAGTAAAATTTGTCAAATAAATATTCAAATTGTAAAAGTTTATAATTGCTAATTGTACAAGAAAAGGAATGAAAAGATTTTGATCTTCGCTGCATAAAGAGAGGAACTTGGCTACATTTCTTGACTAAATGGAGGACTTGTAATTTTGCAGTTTCAACGTGGAAGTAGTATAGAGGAATATTTCGCCAATTCTGAAATTGGTCAAAAGTACACAGTTTGACCAAATTTTTCAAATAAATATACAAATTGTACAAGTTCATAATTGCTAATTTTACAAGAAAAGGAAGGAAAAGAGTTTGATTTTCGCTGTGTAAACAGAGGAACTTGGCTACGTTTCTCGAATAATTGGGGAATAATTATAATAATAATCTTTTTTGCGGTTTGAACGCAGAATTTTAATGGACGAATATTTTTGCAATTCTGTAGTTTGTCGAAAGTACATAGTTTGACCAAATTTGTCAAAAAAATGAAGAAATTTTATAATTTGGAATTGATAATTGGTCAAAAGTACATAGTTTGACGCAAGTTGTCAAGGAAATATACAAATTGTAAAATTTAGAATTTTTAATTGTAGAAGAAGAGGAAGGAATAGAGTTTGATATTTGCTGCACAAAGAGAGGAACTTGGCCACATCTCTTGAATGATTGGAGGATTTGTAATTTCCCAATTTTATCGCGGAATTTGAACAGAGGAATATTTTGGCAATTCCTAAATTGGTCGAAAGTTTGAGGAAAGTTGTCAAAGAAATATACCAATTATAAAACTTAGAATTGTTAATTATAAAAGAAATTGCATAAGCAGAGGAGCTTGGCTACATTTCTCGAATAATTGAGGGACATGTTATTTTGCGCAGAATTTTTATAAAAGAATATTTTGGCAATTCTTTAAAGTGACGAAAGCACAAAGCTTGACGAAATTTGTCAAAGAAATTGTACAATTTGTTTTGTAATTCCAGAAGAAAAAGAACTGAAAGACAGGACAAGATTTTGATCTTCGCTGCATAAACAGAGGAACTTGGCTACATTTCTCGAATAATAGAGGGATTTGTAATTTCGTGGTTCCGATGCGTAATTATAATAAAGGAATGTTTTAGCAATTTGGAAGTACATATTTTGACAAAAATTTAAAAAATATATACAAATTGTACAATTTAGAATTGTTAATTGCACAAGAAACCAAAAAAACAAGATTCATCAGAATATCAATGTTCCACATTCGTTGTCTAGGATATTTTTTTGGTTCCATGATGCCTTCACGTCGAATCTTTTTTTTATAATTTAAACAACCATCGAGCATGGAAGTGTAATAATGCTGGGGACAAGAAAAGGTTAACAAAACCTTTGATATTCCAGAGAGCTGATCTTCACAAGATACTAAAGTTTAAGATTCATGGTCGTGTAACAATTTCGGAACTTACAATTTGAAAAAAAAGACTCTTTCCGTGTCTATAAGGTTCATGCTGGGTTGAAAACTCCACGGTATCATAAATCTGCATGTTTTTTAACGACCGGATCAGGCTGCGACCTTGGGGCTGATGCTACCACAACATCGGCGAACAACCTCGCCTTTTCTTATTCGCCGGGAATTCATTTCCAGCCCAAATTTTTTTATATTTTATTTTAAATCAGGTGACAGAGAAACTGACCTATTTTTGTAATTTCTTAAAGGTTTCTAAATTTTTAGGTATCCAACTCGTCTGGGTAGGTTATATCTTTAATTATTTTCAGTTACAGTGACTGAAAATTACTCAGTTGTAACAGAATTTTCTGAAACATGTGACTAAAGCTCTATGCAGTTACCGTTGCTGAAATTTTTGTTCCTGTTTAGGAAAATTTAGAAACAGTTTCTACACAAAGCTTTAGTGACAAATCTTTGAAAATTCCTACAGAAATGTCTAACAGTGTGATCCACTATAATGAGGTTTCTTATACCCTATAAAAACATTTTTTTTCAATAGCCTAATCCACTTTGTTAGTAAACTCTTCTCTTATCTTCTGTTGACATTCAGTTACAAAAATGACAATAGCAATTGGAATTGAGTGAGCTCATTCAGTGAACACATTAAATAGGTCAGGTTCATCTTATTTTACGTTCAGTGTACAATTTCTCATTCATGTCTTCGTTATCGTTATCGAGAATAAACACGGAAATGCTGCTGAGTACTAGAGATTGGGTCAAGGAAGGGAAATTTTGAATGCATTTTGTTCCTCTCTTGTTATCTTCCGATTGGTCAGGAAATCATCAAACTAAGAATATCCAATCTAAACATTTATAATCAAATTCATTATTATTCAACTTGTTTGGACCTTGAAAAAGAATGTTTTCTTCTCAAGGTACCGTTCGGATTCTTATAGGTATGTGTCAAATAGGCTTATATCAAGTGTGATGGACGCACAATTTATTACCTTAGAATTGCGCCTGTCACGTATGTTTCATGAAATAACAAGGATAGCCTATATTCTACTGTGAGGAATGAGGATTGCGAAATAAAAATAAAGATGATCTGCTATTTAATAACGACTTCCTGAAAAGGAAATTGATTATCACCGAATGTGAACCTGGCAAACAGAACTTCCTTTGTAGCTGTATCAGAGGACCTAACATGCTGCGTAGTAAGATAAACGGACTACCTGATATTTCGAATGTATTGAAACTAATTTTCAATTTTGATTTAAACTATTATTTTTTAGTCTTTAATTGAGCAAAGTTCCTATTTATTCATCGCAGGCTTTACAATTTAATAATAAATGATAAATGATTAAATAACTTCTTCTAACCTAATTTTTCTCCACTATTTTTCTCGTTTTTTGAATTGAATGCGAATTCAATCTTTTAGTCTATGGCAAAAGAAACATCTCGTTTAGAGAAAATCTTGTTACTGAAAAGTTCTTTATTTATCAAGATATAATTTATCTTTTCATTACAGAATTAATGAAGAGATTTCAAGGCAATATTTGTAGACTGCAACAATTATTTTATAGATTGAAATGATCAGACTTTAATATTTCGATGTTAATTCAGTTTCAGAATTAGATTTTAAAAGATTTTGCAAAGATTTCAAATATTTTAATTATTTAAAATTAATACAAATAATTTCCGTAAGATTTCACAAATATTTTAAAGATTTCAACAAGGATACGGTACACCAGATTTCAAAGATTTCAAGTCATTTAAAAGATTCTTAACGATTCCAATTTTGTTTAAAATCTTTCAAAAGATTTCATATATTTGAATGATTTCATAAGAATAAAATGGATTTCACAAATAGTTTAAAGAATTCATTAGGATTCCAAAATATTTCAAAGATTTCAAAAAGAGCACAGTACAACGGATTTCAAAGATTTCCAAACATTTCAAAATTTTAAACGATTGCAAATTTTTTATGAAGATTTCCAAAGATTTTGCGATGATTTCAAATACTCCAGTGATTTTAAACAAATAAAAAAAAATTCTGAAACATTTCACAAATATTTCAAAGAATTCATAAGGATTTAAAAATATTTCAAGAATTTCGAATATTTCAACAAGGGTGCAGTACAACAAGTTTCAAAGATTTCAAAACATTTCAAAAATTTTAAACGGTTTCAAATTTTTGAAGAATATTTTAAAATATTTCACACATATTTTAAATACTTCAATGGTTTCAAACCAAGACAAAAAATTTCAGAAAGATTTCACAAATATTTCAAGAATTTCAAAGATTTCAAAAAGGGTGCAGCACACCATATTTCAAAGATTTCAAAACATTTCAAATATTTGAAACAATTTCAAAATTTTTTAGAGTATTTGAAAATATTTCACAAATATGTCAAATATTCAAGTGATTTAAAAAAAATACAAAAGGTTTCACAAATGTTTCAAAGAATTCATAAGGATTTCAAAATACTTTAAGGATTTTAAAGATTTCAACAAGGGTGCAGTGCAATAGATTTCAAAAATTTTAAACGATTTCAGAATTTTTTAGATGATTTCAAAAGATTTTACAAAAATGTCAAATACTTCAGTGGTTTCAAACTAAGACAAAAAATTTCAGAAACATTTCACAAATATTTCAAAGTATTCATAAGAATTTCAAAATAGTTCAAGAATTTCACAGATTTACACCAGATTTCAAACCGTTTCAAAGATTTTAATCGATTTCAAACTGTTTCACAAATTTTAAAAGATTTCAAAAGATTTCGCAAAGATTTCATTCTTGATTAAAAAATCTTTTTTAATGAAAAAATTTAACTATTTTGTTGAAAATTCGCCCCTTTTGTTGAAATTGATTTTAATTTAGAATTGAAACATTTTTTGATTGAAATATCAACTATTACGTTTTTAGTTGAAAATTGAATTGATTTCTTAAAATTTTATTTTTTGGTTGAAGGATCATCATTTTATTTGAAAATTTATGTATTTCGTTGAAAATTCGCCTTTTTTGTAGTAAAATGGTCTTTTTGGCTTGAAAATTCAATAATCTGGTTGCAATTTCCTTCTTTATTGACTGATAAATCTTTTTTGGTTAAAATTTATTCTTCTATTGGTAGAAATACAACTATTTAGTGAAAAATGTACCTGTTCGGATAAAAATGTATCCGTTTTGCTTGAGGATTCAACTATTTTATTGAAAATTAAACTGTTTTGTGGGAAGTTCTTGTTTTTTGGTTAAAAAGCCAACTTTGTGGTTGAAATTTAATCTGTTTTGGTTTAGGATTTAACTATTTTGTCGAAAACACGACATGCTTCTATGAATTCATCTGTTTTTTATTTTAAAATTCTATTTTGTTGTTGTTTAAAGGTGCAACATTTCAGTTGAAAATCCACCTCTTTGGTTGAAAATGTAACTATTTTCTTAACAATTTATCTTATTTCGTAGAACGTAATCTTCTTGGATGGAAATTTATGTTTTTGGTTGAAAACTTATACATTTCATGAAAATTTCATTTATTTTCTTAATAATGCAATATTTCTACTTGATATTTCGACATGTGTAATCCGAAATTTGAATAAATGTTGGCCCTGCTATATCATTTGATTGCCAACATGTATTTCTATAACGTCACGTAGGTCGAAGATGGAAGGTAAACCAAATAAAAGTGTAGGAACTGCTTGAGTTAAGCAGGTACTTCTATGCTCGACTAGAAGACCAATGCCAGCCACCCACGTGGGATAACAATCCAAACGAGTTTTTTGTGCCTAAATTCTTTTAGACCAACGCCAACTATTTTCATTCTACAGTCTCAATCTCTTTAGCTCTAGGGTATTTCAATTTAGAGAAGGAAATGAATAGCAATCGCAAAAAAACGTTTTGTTAAGCTGTTTTCATTGTCACAGCAAAATTTGTGTCGTTAATGCAAAATTATTAAACAAAGTTTTGTTTCTTATGTGGTGGATATATCGGCATGTCTAAATGATAAGGTTTCTTCTCGGATAAACTAAATGAAAGGGTGATAACATGTGGAGGCAAAAGAAAAAGGTGTTATCTATGTGTATCCATGAGTTAGCACCTTTTCATTTGGTTTCTTCGAGATGGAGCCTTTTTATTTGGACACGTCGAATCGTTGAGTGAAAACTAAAATCGGACTGAAATTATGTTTTGTCTCAAGTTAATGAAATATGATAATGATAAAAGTGTACATTAATGAGTGTGATAAGTTTAAAGAATTGTCTTGCAACAATGTGTAAAACAGATATTAATTATGGCCTACAAAAGCGATTTTGTAAATCTAACCGTCCAATTGTGTTGGACCAACAAAGAGACGTAACAAAAGATTTGTGTTGGCCCAACAAAACAGTTTCGTTGCGAGAAGAACAACAACATTATTTCTTTGATGCAACCGAATTTTTGTTTGTCAAGCAAAGCAGTTTTCCTTATTCTAACAAAAACATTTGTCAACTTATTTTATAAATACGAGAAGACGAAGAAAAAAAAGTAGATTCAAGTAATTATATGTATAATGTATGCGTGTCGCTTGCTTCAGGAATTTCGAACGTTATACTTTATCGGATTCAATCTAATTTAATCTGCGAGTCTTGTTCTTTGCACTCTGGTACAGTGTTTACTATCTTTTCCTTTTATCAGATAACATTCGAAAATAAAAGCGAATTCGCTCATAAATTCATGAGATGGCGTGGCGATAAGTTTAACATTATTTAAGCAGTCTTCAATGGCCTTACGGAAAACATACTCGCCCAAACTCACCTGGCTGAGTTTCACTTACCGCATAACGACTGGAATTGTCCAGCATTGTTTTATTTGCGAAAGGATCTGGTGACACGCTGTTTGAAGCACGTTTGGGGACCAACATTAAAACTCGAGCCATAATAATACGCATAATTGTACCTTACCTACACCTTGCTTCTTGAGCTTATAAGTATGCTAACAACAGCCACTGCGATAAGGCTCATGGAAATTATGCTGGATTTTATGACCACCGATAACATGCTAAAAGATAATGCATATATAAGGTTTAAAAAACAACATATTTTCACGAGTGCGCAAAAAACAATTTTAAGACACAATCTTGATGGTAATTTTTTGCAAAAATTTTTTAATGTTACTTATCATTCATATCGGAGAATCATAGGTAATACGATTTTGTGTAATTAACACTTGCATTTAAAGCCTAAGCTATAAGATGCACGTGTTCCTGAAATAACATTCTTTTAGGTACCTAAATTAAATTTGGATTTTTTCTCAAGTTCAAATTTTGAGAATAAAGATGAAGAAAAGAATCTTCTACATAATTTTATTTATTCGGTTGTTACTAGTGCTGTATGCTTCATCCAATTAATCGTTTAACAAATGCAAACAAAATGAAAACGGTTAAATCAACCAATTAATCGAATAAATTTAGATGAAAAACAGATAAAATAAATAAACGATCAAAACAAATTATCGGTAAAAGAATTAGTCACCTGAAATGCGAAAATGAATTAATATTTTACAATCGTGAACGCCATCCCTTCCGCACTTCAAGTAATTATTTCGTTAACCAGTTACTTGTTTTTTATCCTCTTAACCGTTTTAGTTAAACTTATTTGAATAACCCTTTTTTGATTGAACCGTTTTTGTTTGTTTAGCATTTGTTACATGATTAATTGTTGAAAGCACACCACTAGTTATTACTAATCTGTTTCCTGATTGTTAGCATGCTGGGCGAATATGACTAATTTATTTATGAAAGAGAAAATTTAAATCATAAATGTTTCGTTAATAATAAAGGCAAGAATATTCTATTCTTAAAGTTTTGACTAAAAGTTTTGTAAATGACAAAGTGATTTTATGCATAACCCTTTGACCATATGAAATGGGGTTATATGTATTTATTAATAAACATACAAAAATTTTAGCACCATGAATTTAGCAAATCCAAAATTTTGAATAAGTAATTTTATTTCATGATAAAATTTATTTCTGAATGATTCTAAACATGATTGATGAAAGAGCAAATGTTAATTGTACATGTTTCTTCGATATTGGGAAGTAATTCTATTCTTAACTTTTTGCTACCATTGCATAATTTGTAAACTTTTTCACCCTTTAAAAGCGATGAAAAAAATGAAATTATTGGCGGAAAAGTATAATATTTTATTTCAACATTAAGGGTTTAATTTAAAATATTCATTTTAAGCTATTAAGATTTCAAAATATGTCGAAAAAGAATGGTGAAGATTTCAAGACAAATTTTTAATTTTTGCAGGATTAAAAAAATTATTAGGAAACCTTTGAATTATTTCAAAAGATGTTTTGAGATTTTAGAAGTTTTTACGAGATTCAAAGTTAGTTTGAAAATTTGAAAAGATTTCAACCAATTTTAAACGAAATGTAAATTTGTGAAGATTTGAAAATAAAATTTAGAAGTATTTTCAAGGATTTTGAAAAGTTTTAACATGATAAATTTTTTTCGCAAGATTCTAGGGAAAATTTAAATTAATGGTTTATTTTAGAACTTTATTTTTTTTTCAAATTCGAAAAGATTTTACAGAATTTCAAATTATAATTAGAAGTTTTGAAAAGATACAAAAGTAATTTTAAACATAAAAAGATTTCAAGAAATTTAAAACAAGATATAGATTTTTGAATATTTTGAACCATTTTTAGAAGATTTTGAATAAAAAATTTAGAAGCTTTTTAAGAATTACGAATGACTTCAAGAGAATAACAATTTTCAAAAAATATTTCTTGGAAAATTCAAATGATTTCTTATGTTACAAAATTTAGTTTAGAAGAGTGTTTAAAAAGATTTCAAAACATTTGAAAAGATTTCCAGAATTTTCAAAAAAGAATCCGA
Organism: Andricus grossulariae; assembly: GCA_011634705.1. Classification (NCBI taxonomy): domain Eukaryota; kingdom Metazoa; phylum Arthropoda; class Insecta; order Hymenoptera; family Cynipidae; genus Andricus; species Andricus grossulariae. The sequence goes on along the minus strand of JAABKJ010008125.1, from coordinate 1,826 downwards.
AAGATTTTAGGCCAATTTTCTTAATTTTGAAGAATTTTAGGAGAATTTTGAACCATTTCAAAAGATATTTAAAAGTTAAAGAAAGAAAATCAAAAATAATTTAAAATTGGAAAAAATGTCAAGAAATTTTTAACAAAATTTATATTCTTGAAGATTTTTAAATAAAATTTTCAGGGTTTTTAAAGGATTATAAAGAGTTTTAACATGATACATTTTTTAAAATTTAATTAATTTTTTTTTAGAAATTCATTTTTTTTTAAATATTGAAAAAGATTTTAAGAATTTTAAATGATATTTAGCAGTTTTGAAAAGATGCAATAATAATTTTAAACTTAAAATTTTTTTTAAACAAAACAGATTTTTCAAGATTTTGAGCAAAAAAATTAGAAGATTTGGAGAAAAAATTCAGAAACTTTTTAAGAATTATGCATGGTTTCAAGAGAATAATAATTTTCAAAAAATATTTCTCGGAAAATTTGAAATGATTACTTATTTTACAATATTTATTTTAAGAGTTTTTATAAAGATTCTAAAACATTCCAAAAGATTTCAAAAATTTTCAAAAAAGAATCAGGGAGATTTTAAGCAAATTGTCTTAATTATGAAGAATTTTAGAAAAAATTCGAATCACTTTAGAAGATATTTAAAAGTTTGAAAAAGAATAAAAAATAATTTAAAATTTGAAAAGATGTCAACAAATTTTAAACAAAATTTAGATTCTTGAAGATTTTTAAATAAAATTTTGAGGTTTTTTTAAAGGATTGTGAAGAGTTTTAACTTCAATTTTTTTATTTTAGAGTTACTTTTGCTCTTTTCCCAATGTTTAAAAAAATTAATTTAAACCAAAAAGATATCTAACACAAGAGACAAAAACAAAGAATGGAATAATTAAGAGTAAAAAAAGAAAGATATTGTGGCAAATATTTTTTTCTCTCAAGTTTATTTATTATTTGTTTATAACTAAAAAAGCAAAGGAAAGTTGAACATTTCAAAAGAAACCGCAACTTCCTAGCACTTATATAAGAGAAAATTGTTATAAACAATAATGAATTGTTTAATCAACTATTTTTATTAACTTGCAATAATTATTACCTCAGTAAGTGAAAAGTGGGCAAAAAGTTAAAAATTTCAGAAAAAAACGCAACTTTCTACCATAAAGCAAAGAGAAAATCATTAACAATAATAATAAATTGTTTAAACAATTATTTTTGGTAACTTGAATTAATTATTAGTTCAGTATAATTGAAAAATGGACCAAAGTGGAAAAAGTTCAGAAAAAAGCCGCATCTAGTATTAATATAGAAGAAGAAGATAGCTATAAACAATAATAATTTGTTTAAACAATTTTGTTAGAAAATTCTATTATTTGGGTGAAGGTTGAACCAATTTATTAAAGAATCATTTTTTTGTTGTTGAAAATATATAATTTTAGTTAAAAATTCATCTTTTTAGCTGAAAATGAATTTTTTAAATTGAAAATTGAACTATTCCAATTAAAGATTAATTATTTTTATTAAAAATTCATTTTGTTGGTTGGAGGTTCAACTACTTAATTAAAAAATTTAATTTTGTTAAAAAAATAATTTTTGAATTTGAAAATGGAACTATTCCATTTTTCGCTGAAAATTAATTTTTTTTTAAATTGAAAATTCAACTGTGTACTCTGGTAAAAGTTGAACCACTTTGTTAAAAATTAATTTTTTTTTGTTTGAAAATTCATCTCTTGGGTTCAAAATGGAACTATTTTATTGAAAATTCTTTTTTTTTTAAATTAATTTTTTATATTAAAAATTCAACTATTCCACTTGAACTACTTCGTCGAAACT
>JAABKJ010008124.1:0-11530 GCA_011634705.1 Andricus grossulariae | reverse complement strand
CATTTAGGAGGCATCGGTGATGGTACGAATGCATTATGTAATTTTTGAAGACAGAAAATAATATTTTCTATTGTTGCTGAAAATTTCATTCCAGAAAACTATAAAGATTCTGCAAGATATCCTAAACGATGTGCAATGCCTTATGTAATATATCTGTAAAAATTCTGTAACTTTTATGTGACAGATATATAACAGCGTTATCAATTCAGCTCTTTAATTGTTTGATCAGTAATAAATTTTGTCAGCTGCTTTCCTTAATTATTATAGAAGACAATAATAATATAAAATGGTTTTAATAACATTGATGATTCATTGTCACGAAACAGTTAAAGAACAATAGTTCTGGAAGAATGAGCAACACGTACTCTATTGAATCTGTAAAACTTCGGTAACTTTTCTGTAGCAGATATAGATCAGCTCTATCAATCCAGTTTTTTAATTATTTTCATCATCAATAAATTTTGTTAAACGATTTCCAAAATTATTGGAGAAATAAATTATATTACATCGTTTCAACTAAATCGATGATTTATTTCAGGAAATAGTGAGAGAATAGTTCCTACTTAAGTTTCTGGATGAAATATATTTCTCATTTACGACGCTATTTTACACTGTGACCTTCTTGTTACAGAAGATTTATGTCACCTCTATGTAACCACTATTACATAACAATTACAAAAGGTCTATATTATTCATTTAATTTAATTTAAATTATTATCAATATATTAAACGAAAGCTGTAGATCTCTATGAAATTCATCTTTTGGTTTCATCTATTATTATTTATTATAATAATTAATAATAATAAATTTGTTTCCTTAGCAAAATTGAGTGGGTTTGAAACCGCCAAATTTAAAAGGTGCAATGTGCTTGTGAAATTCTTGTTTCTTCAAAGAAATCAAATAAAATCCGTGAAAAAATGTAATCCAATCGGATGAAGTCTTGCACTCTCTCATCGAAGTCAAAGGTTAAACTCCAAGTATATTTGTTGACTTCGTGCTTATGAAAAATGTTTATAATATCAACCTGACTTTTTATGATAAATATCGTACAGTTTAAAAAAAAAAATGTTAAGTATTTTTTTTACATAATTTATTCTTTCTTCTAATAATTAAGACTTGTAGATATTTTCGGTACGAACTAGTTGGTAAGTTATAAATTGTTTTTTATAATTATTTTAATTATGTTTTATCTCACTATTATTTTAATTTGAAGATAAATATAAAGGTACGAAATAAACATAAAAATTATTTTTGTATCGTAGCAACTACTTTGTTTCGAAAATATATATACAAGTCTAGGAACCCTAAAAGTCTTAATTATTAGTAAAAAAGTGAATGATTTAAAAAATTGTTATAAAATTGCTTTCTATAAGATTACTGAATACAAATTAATTCTTCATAACAAATTGGGCTAATATTTTCGTCAACAATATTTTTCAGCTTGGAAGTATAAGATTTCATCAGATTGGATAACATTTTTCGAGGGATTTCCTTCTTTTTCAAAGAAGAATAAGATTTTGTACAAGCACATTCAATTTTTCAAACTCGGTGATTTTTCGACCAACCTATTGAAGGAGACGTCGAGAAAAATGAAAAAAGGCGCACAATTATTCATAAATAAGAACGTAAGACTAGAAGTAATTTGAAAGATAAATGGAAATAAATACAAAAAATTACAACAAGAATGACATGAAATTATAAATTTTGTCTATTATTTGGACGAGTTTTCTAATTTAATGCCTTTTTTATATTATTGTATATTTTTGTATTTTATTCTATTTTAATACTTTTAACAGAAAGTTTATAAGCAACAATCTTATCTTCTTGTATAATTTCTTGGGAAATATTGAAATTTTAGAAAATTACAACAATATAAAACAATTTACAATGATATACAACAATCTATATCAACATAAAAATACAAAAAAGTACAAGTCTTCTAAATAATATACAAAAGTTTCACTTTCTGTAATTTTTATTGAATCTTATTCCATTTATTTTTATTTTCCTATGAAAATGATTCTATTTTTTCATACTAACCTGTAAAAAATTCTGCACCAAGGATTAAAGAAAAATTCAATTGGATTCTTTTTCAATTATTTTTTGTGAAATTTGGAATAACAAGCAAAGACTACCCAATTCTAGTAGCAGAGAATCGAAAATGGTGATTTATATTTTTTTACCAGTTTTTTCGATTTTTCTCGAAAAGGGTTGTTTTAATGGAAAAATAATAGAACAAGAAATATATATTTCAAAAAGATCTACAACTTTCGTCAAAACATTTTTTAAATATAACCTAATTAAACAGTTTTAAAATTGTGAGATGCTGGATAAGGCTCATTTTTCCCCCCTTGCCAAACAGAAACAAATTTTTCCTCAAGTTTGTTCACCTTTGGTACAAAGTTTTTAGAAAACACATGCTTTTATAATTTAAAAAATATATCATATTTTCATATATATAATGGCATAAGGAAATATTTTACTGCTAATAAAATATTTGCTGAAACAATAATCCAGGCCTGATTAACTTTGATGAAATCCTATAAAAACATATCGCTCATTCACAAATGTTTATATCGATCATCAAAAAAAAGAAAAACGTGACTAAAAGTATAAAGTTGATGATCACTGCAAACCATAACCAGGAAACATTTATCCAGGGTAACAGCAGGTCGCAAACGGAGCAGTGATTACGACAGTTTTACGCCCGTGGGATAAAAAAGGAAAACGAGGCCATGCCCGTCCCTCTTCAGCCTTCACCTATGAATTCGTCTGGGGCGCGATTTTCGCACCCGGACGTGATCGCACCCTCATTTCTAACCCTGCCTTTTTTTCTTTATCGACACAACCCGCAGTCACTGAGATTTCTGTCTGGCATCGTCGAAGCCCAGATGACGATTATCGATGATGCCAATCCAGCGCCTCTCAATAAATAGTTCGCTCAACCTTCTTGATATTATCGCACCCTTCAAAAGGCAGACGCAAGAAAAATCGCGATTTTTCAATTTGATATCATATCGCAATATGTAGACATTTTTTAATCATTATTATCATTATTATTATTTTAGTGAACAAAGTCGATTGAATTTCCGTTCATCCGAAAAGCCGTTAGACGGCTTTGAAACGCGATAACTCAGTTGAAAAACATGATACATTTTTTTTAATGGTTAGAAAGCTTATGTAATTCCACGTCGAATGCCCCCTGGTAGAGATATTTTGGACTGTTTGATATAAATATATCACGTGAAAATTTTTTTAAAATGCAATTATTAAAACTAAAAATTCATATAAAATATTAATATTAATTTTTTTCAATAATGCATTTTGTAGAATCTTATCTTTAATTTAGGCCAATAAAACTCAGGAAAACTCTACAGGTTTCCTATATATGACTAAAAATGTCCAAGATTATCTGCGTCGAGTGTCAGTCATTTTTAATTTGTATTGGCTGAAATTGAAGATAAGATTTCAAATTCGAAAATCATCTTTTTTTTGCCTCATAAAATAAATCAGTCTAATATATATGTATAATTCCGATTAGATACATTTTCTACTAATTCCTTGTCTGACTGTGATCATCCATAGCTACTTATTATCTTTCAATTTGAGATAATGGACATTTGACCGAAAATCAATTTCAAATAGGTCGACAATATTAGGGTAGTGTACATTTATTTTACAATAACGCAATTCATAGAATCTTATCTTTAATTTAGGCCAATAAAACTTAGAAAAACTCTACGGGTTTCCGAGATATGACTAAAAATGTCCAAGATTATTTGCGTCGAGTGTCAGTCATTTTCAATTTTTATTGGCTAAAATTAAAGATGAGATTTCAAATTCTGAAATGATTCTTTTTTGCCCCATAAAATAAATTAGCCTAATATATAAGTATAGTTTCGATTAGATACATTTTCTACTATTTCCTTGTCTGACTATAGTGATCCATATCTGCTTATTATCTTTCAATTTGAGATAGTGAACTTTTGACTAATAATCAATTTCAAATAGATAGACAATATGAGGGCAGTATGCATTTACTTTACAATAACGCAATTTATAGAATCTTATCTTTAATTTAAGCCAGTAAAACTTAGAAAAACTCTACGGGTTTCCGAGATATGACTAAAAATGTCCAAGATTATCTGCGTCGAGTGTCAGTCATTTTTAATTTTTATTGGCTAAAATTAAAGATAAGATTTCAAATTCATAAATAATTATTTTTTGACCCAGTAAATAAATCAGCCTAATATATAAGTATAGTTTCGATCAGATACATTTTCTACTAATTTCTTGTCTGACTATAGTCATCCATAGCTACTTAACATCTTTCAATTTGAGATAAATGCAGATATTAAAAAAATTCTTTCCTTTAAATTTTAGATTTTTTTCTACAACTATACTAGACTATAAGACGATTTGAAGTCGAAGTACGCAATTCGAGAAGTTGTTAAAATTTTTCAGAAATCTTGTCACGTAATACATTTATTTCAAATAATTCCAGATATCTCTGCTATATCATAACCGGTTTCTTTTTCATTGTGTTGACTAAAAAGGTACAACTTGAGCTACTGTGCGTGCTGAAATTCGAAAATTATTTCTTTTTGCCTCATAAAATAAATCAGCCTAATATATAAGTGTGGTTTCGATTAGATACAATTTCTACTAATTCCTTTCCTGACTATAGTCATCCATAGCTACTCATTATCTTTCAATTTGAGATAATAGAAAATCGTCTCTTTTTTTCAAATTTAGCTGATTGAAAATTCGGTTTGCTTTGTTAAAAATCAGTTTTTTGAAGTAAAAGTTTAACGATTCCATTTTTGGTTGAAAAATTAACTTTTTTGTTCAGGAGTCACCTTTCATAGTTGAAATTTCGAAAACTTGGTTAAAAATTCAACTCTTTTGTTGAATCTTGAAATCTTTTTTCAAAAATTAATTTCTTCATGAAAATTAACCATTTTACATACAAATTCGTCTCTTTGGTGAAAAAATGAAATATTTTGTTGAATTTTGTTTTCTGAGAATTAATTTTCGACACTAAAAATATGACTGTTCTATTATTAGTAAAAAATTACTGAATTGGAAATTGATCTTTTTTGTTTTAGAATTGATATATTTTGCTAAAAATTGGTCTATTGTGATAGGAACTCAATCTTCCTCATTAAAAATTCATCCTCTTTAAGTAAAATGCATATTATTGGTTAAAAATTCAACTACTTCAGCAGAAAATTAAAGTGTGCGGTTAAAAATGAAACTATTTGAAAGTTTAACTAGTACGTTGGGAATTCAGTATTTTTCTTAATCATTCAACCATTTTTTTTTAAATTCGTCTTTTTTAGTTGAATTCAATAGGTTCAAAATTCGTTTTTTTGTTGTTGAAAATTATTGATTAAACGGAAAATTTAACGATTCTATACTCTTTGCAATGCTATAAAATCTTTCCGAAGAAATTGAAAAAATTAACAAATTCCAGGGAATTTATGTTTTTTAGAGGGTTTGAAAGATTCGAGCATTTTGGAAAGAATGAACAAAAAATTAATTTCATAATTTTGTATGGGATTTTAAATGTTTTCTAAGGATTTCACAAGATTTAAGTATCTTTGACATTTTTAAAGCATTTCACAAAATATAATGTATTTTTAAAGATTTCGACGAGTCTCATGAGAGTTTGACGAAGATTTCAAGGGATTTAAAAATATTTGAGATATTCATTGGATTTAAAAAGAAATAAAAACATTCCATTAAATTGTAAGAAAATTATATAGATTGCAGGTAATTTGAAGTTTTAACCAATTCTATTGAATTTCAAAGGATTTGAAGAATTTTAGGTTGCTTTGCACGATTCCAAGAAATTTCAAGAATAAAACAATTTCAAAGGATTTCATGGGCTTCTAGCGGATTTGAAAGATTTCAACAGTTTCTCAAAAATTTTAAGATGATGTACGTGATTTTGAGACATTTCTAAGAATTTCACAAGATTTGAGTATTATTGAAAATTTTTTAATATTTTAGAATATATAATGTTTTTTCAAAGGGTCCAAAGAATTTTATGATATTTCAAAGAATTTATTTGAATCACAGAAAACTTCAAGATATTAAAAACTTTCTAAGGAATATAAAATGATTTACGTGTGATTTGAGAAGATTGAGAAGATTTGGAAGATTTCAAGGAATTTCACAATATTTGAGGTTTCATAGGATTTCGAAAGTGAATAAAAGATTCCGAAATAGATAATTAATTCATAGATTTCAGTGGATTTCAATGTATTTAAAAGATTTTAGGGGATTCTAAAGCTTTGCTGTATTTCGAAAGATTTCAAGGAATTTTAGCAAATATAGAAGATTTCAAGAGATTTCAAAGATTTCATAACTTTTTAGCAAATTTTGAATTATATTATAGATGATGAGATGTTGAAGGGGATTTTACTCGATTTTTTTGCGATTACTAGGAATTTCACAACATTTAAGGAATGTTGCATGTTTCAAGGTATTACAAAGGGTTTCAAAAAGTTTGGATTAGTGTCGATTTATTTTCAATTGATTTTATCAGTCGAAAATTCATTTTCTGAAATTGAAAGTTAATAAGTAGGTACGGATGAATGTAGTAAGACGACGAAGTAGGTACGGGCGACTGTAGCCAGACAACGACGTAGGTACGGACGACTGTAGCCAGATAACGAAGTAGGGGCGGATGCCTGTAGTCAGACGACGAAGTAGGTATGGGTGACTGTAGTCAGACAACGAAATAGTTAAAAATGTATCTAATATAATCTATATGATTATATATTATGCTGATTCATTTCATGATGAAAAAAGACCTAATTTTTTTCATTTTTAGCCTACACATTGAGAAAAATTTATGTTTTGCCATTTTTATTTCCTCAATTTCTTGAAAATGCATGTATTAGATTTGTATGAATACAGAATTATCTCTTTTCACATCACCATAATTTTACATCATTTTGTGAAAGTCAGTTACCAAACACAATACGTAAATTGAAGAAGTAACTGTTTTAGAAACATGTGAAAGAAGTGACAAATAAAAAATTATTACACGTAAAAGTAGGCATAAACATTTTTATTAAATTATTTACAATGATAACAATATAGAAGGGCATAACTTTAGATGTATACAATTTTAATAGACGCATGTCCAACATATTCGAAAAAAAACAAAGAATCAATAAAAAAGTTTAATTATTAATTCGGTAAAACGTAGGCTGGGGTGCGTGTTCAAATTGAAAAATCATTTTTTATTCATCACTCTAATGCCCTAACGTCTGAGAATATTTTTCAACTATTTTTGAAAATTTATAATAATATTGTCACTATACTCAATATTTGAAATAAATACGAGGCCCGCATTTAAGAAACCTCCAAGTTTTAAATAAAAATTCTAATTTCTTATTAAAATCTGTTTCCAGTATGTTGTTTACTTGAAGTATTCAATCGATTGGAAAATTAAATATTACGCTAGCAGCATAATTTCTTACTCGTTTAACCATGACGTGATAATCGTTGAGGACCTAAATCAATTTTAACTTTAATCTCCACGAGGCGATATTACCAAGCAGCGAGATAATCTACCCCTCCCGACATTGAAAGAAGCGACGCGACGTTCTTCCCATCTCTTTGAAACTTTGAAGTTTCACGCACCGAACACCCCAAACGCACACATTCAAAGAATTTCATCGACTTTTTCTTTGCACGCAAAAGCGATTACTCCATGCAATATCTGTTTTTATGCAAACTTTCAAAACTTGAACAATTATTACAACTTTTTTCGAAGAAATATTTTCCTTTGAGTTACACTTATCTTCGAGTACCTGCTTGAGTAGATGCTTTAGAAATTTGAGTTTTCAGTCAGAAAAGTTACGAAATGAATTTTTTATTCACAATATGTCCTAATATGTCCTGTAAGGGAAATGACCTACTTTTCTCACAATATTACAATATTACGATTCCTTCATCCACTTCTCACCTTATTCAACCGCTCTCCCCCTAAAATCTTTACCACATTCTCTTTGCAGGTCCCTTCATCTTCAATTCCTCTTCTAGATCCCTCCCATAGATACTCCTTTGTTTTCTCTTCTTTTCAGCAAATTCTACACTTTGGATTCTCCTCCCTTTACCTTAATCATTCCCTATCTATCTATTAATTGTCTTTTTCTCTCTTTCCTTTTTTTTTAATTCTTCATAGTTTTACTCTATTTTCCTCTTCTATATCTCTAGCCTCAAAGAACTAACTTCTTTCTTTTTCTCATCTCTTCTGATATAGTACATAATGACCACTGTCTCTTCCTTTTATCTTTCTTTAACCTTCTTTTTCCTATTCCCTATATCTTCTTCATTACCCCTGTCGCTAGTTTTGTCCTTTTTCATTTCTTCTTTATTACTTTTTTCTTTCTCCTCATTTTCCAATCCCCGTTATCTTTCTTTCTCCACAATGAAATTCAACTTTTTTTCCTTCTAAGTATTTCTTCAATCCTTTAGTTAAGCCCAACATTCCTTCTTCATCCTCCGCTATCAACACTACATCATCAGCATATGTCAGTGTATATATTTATTCTTCTTCCATCCTTGCTCCTCCTAATAATTTTCTCTTTATTTGTTCCTCCAAGTTTCAAATTATTATACTGAATAAGAGTGGACATAGAGTACAAGCTTTCTTTACTCCTCTCAACAACCAGAAACTATCTCCTACTTGCTCTGCTGCCTTTACCCTGCTTTTTCTCAAAAAAAATTTCCGACTCACTCTATATTAAACCCGCTCTTCCCATTTCTATCATTCCCTCTTCCTCCCTTTCAGCCTTTTAATCCTTTTATTTGAAGGATAATTCAGAACATATATGTTGTCTATTACCTCCATTCCTTTCCTAAACCTTGTCTGGTTCGGGGGCTCTATATTTTTTTATTACAATTCTTTCCTTAAGCTCTCCGATAAAACAGTTTCGTAAACATTATACAATGCTGACATTAGCGTCTTTCCCTATAATCTTTAACCTCTTCATCTTTTACTTTTTTCACTATCGGTATTACTATACCTTCTTTTCATACCTCTGTTCACTCCTCTTCTTTCCAGACTATATTGCACATTATCCGCCCTTATTTCTTTAGCTCTCCCCCCCTGCCATATTTTCATAGTTAATTTGGAATCTCATCTATAAAAGGTTTCTTTCCTTTCCATCTTTCATTATTCATAATATCTTGACTATTCCTTTCCTTGCCATATACTCTTCCTCATCTCTGTCCCTACCATCCTTTCCTCCTTTACTCCTTCCTTAACTTTCCTCCCTTTCCATGGTAGCAAATACATATATAAAATATTTTTTCCATATTACCATTTCAACATCCTGGTTTTATCTTTCCCTTTCTCTCTCTCTCTCTCTCTCTCTCTCTCTCTCTCTGTAATGACTACATTCCAATCCTCTCCTTCCATCCTAGCTTTCTCCGCCTCTTCATATCTTTTATTTCCCTCCTCTTTTTTTATAACACATCTCAGTATACTCCTTTTTTTCCATATTCTTCTATACGTCTATTACCTTTTCTCCATTTACTTAATTCCTACGAAAGGAGGTGCGGAGATGTGAAAAATAATTACTTTTTAGCCTTCCTTTTGAACGTTAAACCGGGTCTCACAAAAGTCCCGGGATGGCTGAAAGAGGGTTTTCAATGGAAAAATGACCTTGAAATGACCTTGAAGTTCAGCGTCAAGGTCATGCTGAAGGTCACTACTGACTACGCCTTGTTAAATTTAGTAACATTGCTCGTTACGAAAAAAAAACTTTAAAAGCTTCTATTCCCAGAGGTATCCAGACCTTGTATAAGTTTAAATGACCTTAGAGTGACCTTCAAGATTACGATGTACCTATGTATGACCTGGGTACATATTTGAACATGAAATTTCCCGCTTTATCGATTGTCGATGTGAAAAAAGGGGGTTTCCACTTTATTTTCAAATTGACCTTGAAAAAACCTTGCAGATACGCTTGGACATTTGTAGTCATATGTCGAGAACCCATAGAGATTTTCCAATTTTTATCGGCGGACACACGTGGTGTATCCTCCACAAGAGGTCAAAAATACTTTTAAATCTTTCAAAAAGCCTTAAAATTATTTGTATTTGCAATGGACTCTTTTAATCTCTTTTGAAAAATAAGAAGACTGAAAAACCTTCAAGATTATTTAGATTTTTATTAAACTTTTATCATTATTTTGAAAATCCGTTTGATATTTTAAAAAAATTTTTATTTGAGCATTAATTCGAACTTAACCAGAAAGTTACTTCACACCAGCCGTAGAGAATTTTTCGAGATAAAAAATTTAACATTTTTTTGACTAACCTTATTTTGTTTATTTTTAAATACATCTAATGACTGACATTTTTCATGGAACATCATCACGACTATTCTATCGCGAGCTAATTGAACCAGTTTGAAACAAAAAACTATTCAGTTGGAAAATTTTTTGCAAATAAGTTGTACTCCTTAAAAGTAATTTCTTGCTGAAGAATCGTGTTGCGAATTATAGTACTATAGAATACATATGAAAAGAATGAAATAATTAAATTGTATTTTTGATGAGACAGCTGATTTTTCAATCTGAAAAGACTAACTGTTTATTTAAATAAAAGAATGTTCAATAACAGAGTTATATTTCCAACAAAATAATTAAACTTGAAAGAAAATATTTGAATTTGTAGCATGAAAGTTCAACTTTTGACCCCTAAAATATTTTTATTTTATGTCAAAAACAGTCTCATTTAACCAAAAAACGAATTTTCAACAATATAGTTGAATTCTCAACTATGAAAAAGATTTTGCAGTTAATTAAGAAAAAAATCATCTAAAATGTTGAATTTCCAACCCAATAGAAAGAAATTTCTACAATTGAATTCTACAGTTGAATTCCCAACAATATAAGCTAATTTTCAAACAAAACGATACAATTTTAACCGAGAAGAATAATTTTTTACTGAAGAAGATGAATTCTCTAAGACTAATTTAGAAAATCAACTAAATAGTAAAATTTTTAATCTAAAAAGATCAATTATAAACAAAAAATGGAATAGTCAAATTTTAATACAAAAAAATAGCTTTTAATTTGAAACAAACTAATTTTCTACAAAAGAGTTGAATTTTCTACCAAATTTTCACATTTCTAAGATTAAAAAATGTAGTTTTGAGATGAAAGAACGAATTTTCAGTACAAAACTGTTGAATTGTCAATCGAAAGATAGTGTTGACAACAATGTTAATTTTCAACCAAATAAATAAATTTCCAACCAAATTGTTCCATCTTTTGTATGTATAGAAATAATTATCTACCAAAAAAAGACAAATTTTTAATAAAATGCTTTAATATTAACCAAATATTTCAATTTTTTATTAATTTGTTCCAAAATAGGAAATTGCAGCGATAATTTTTAGAATCATATAGTTTAGATTTCAAAACCCTTTTTCGCACCGACCGTAGAAAAATGCGTACGTTCAAAAAAATTTATTTTTATGGACTAAATAAATTTCA